>JAGGAT010000665.1:0-20674 GCA_017657195.1 Termitomyces sp. T70a | reverse complement strand
CTTGAGAGAGTTTGGCCTCAGACCGAGTAAATCCCAGAGGTGTGGCATATGCTACCCCTCAAACCAAGTAGGTAGGGGACTGAAGGGTTGAGAGCAAGGTTGAGAAGTGTTCAGAGAGTAGAGGACCGGGCTGAGGAGTGAAAAAGTAGCGTTGAACTAGTAGTCCCCTGACAGCAATTTCTCATGGCTGGGAATGCAAACTTATTCCTGTGCCTACGTAAAATTCTGTGAAGTCTGTGCATGCACAAAAAACACCACACACAAACTCTATGGTCTCCTCTAGCCCCTCAATATCCCAGATCATCCTTGGCAATCCATATCCATGATTTCATTACCAAATTGTCTCAATCTCATGGTTATGATTCAATCTGGGTCGTCTATGACTGCATGATACACACTGCGCACTTCATTCCTATTTGTGAGTCCATGGATGCCTCAGGATTAGCATGCCTCTATTTCAACCGCATTTTCCATCACCATGGTTTTTCCCAGTCAATGGTCTCTGATCAAGGCTCAGTATTTGTTTCATCATTTCTTACAAACCTCATGTCCCTTGTCGGCACTAAGATGTGTCCTTCAACAGCGTACCATCCACAAACCAATGGCCTCACAGAATGCACAAATCAAACTCTTGAAACATATTTCCACACCTACATTTCCTACCAACAAGACTATTGGGTCAACTACCTCGCTCTTGCTGAGTTTTCATTCAACAATTGTACAAACTTGTCGACTCAACAGTCTCCATTCTTTGCAAACCTCAGTTACCACCCTAATTTCAAAATTCAACACACAGAACGCACCACAAATCCTGCTGCCACAGACCTTGCCAATTAACTACAAACAATCCATAACAAACTCTGTCTTGAATTACAGCACACAAACAAGTACATGTCCAAATACTACAATCACCACCACGCAGAAGGTCCTGACTTCAAACCTGGCAATTATGTCTGGTTGTTACACCGCAACATCAAGACTACACGTCTATCAGACATACTTGACTTCAGATGCCTTGGACCATTCAAGATTCTAACCTGTTACAGCACTAGGGCATATTTTTTGGAACTTCCAGCATCTTATTCTTGTCTTCATCTGGTTTTTCATGTTTCTCTACTCAGACCTTTTACTCCAGCATCAGGTATTCCTGATTGACTTCAATCAGCTCCTGTTCCATCAACCAATGTTTTACTGGACAATCCACACATCATTGCCATGGTCATTGATAGCTGGAAAGTAGGACAATGCTACAACTATTTCATTCATTGAAAAGACCTTCTGAACTCTGAAAACTCTTGGGTCACATTCTCCAACATCCCCACCAAAATTTACAAAACTCTTAAACATTGGCATCATCAAAACCCTAGATGGCCGCACCCACCTCAAATCTATTTCCATTAAACTCCAGTCACTACTGTATTATCACCAAGACCTAATTCTGACAACCTCATTTATTATCCAGTTTGCTCTTCCTCTTCTTCACCTGCATCTTTGCAATGCAATTTTGAACCTCCTACTCAAACAACTACTTGATCCGGCCATGTTGCATGCCCCCCAATGTCAAAAGACTATGCCAATTTTATCCTCAAGAGGGGATAATGTCACAATTCTTGCAACAACAAGTTTTTCTCCTACTCTTGTGATCATCCTATTCTCCTAGTTACTCCACTCTACTCCACTTATTTTCACAAGATAATTATTTCTCAAACTTCTCCTTATTATTATGTTTCTCCTCCTTTTCTCTCTCCTAATTAATTACTATATAAACTATCTGTAATCGTTGGATACTTTGTGGAATCAACACAGTTGTTTTCTCCCTTTGCTCAAATCTTGAACCTCATTCTCATCACAGCTTATTCAATATATATATTCCAAGACAACTCATTGCTTAGCTCATCTGGTCAAAGCTTTAGTTCCTGACAATCAAGCAAAGCCACACTTGAGCAGTTTGCTGTCAATGAAACATTTACCACTGGCCTCAAAGTCAGTGCATCCATGTAATAATTGATGGTTCACTAGTCCTTGAATTCATGCAATCAGACCATTATCTAGCCCTGAAACAAGGAAATGGGCAACTAAAACTGCCACAAAGCATCTCTTGGTGCATGCCCTATGTTGTGACTTTGTTTTTATGCCGTCTACATGCTTGGCAAGCCCACATGCCTTGAGATACCCAGAAGTTGGACTAAGCACCTGATCAAGGTCAGCTGAACCACATTCACTGATGTCTCTTTTGCAAGTGAAACAAAAGCCCCATTTCTTGTAGAGACCCTCAAGTGCAAGCCTTGTCTTTCCTGCTCCAGAAGCATTGGACAATACTCTATGTACATCCAAGTCAATAAAGCCATCTTTTGGAATGCAAGGGTAAAAATTTATGAGCGTTGAAGGCCATAGATTTTTGGTCCTTTGGGAAAGATATTCTCAAGCCTCTTTTCCTGGAAAGCTGGTTCCTCAATGGCAACTGGATTTTCTTCTTAGATGTCTCCAAGCCAATGCAGGAGGAGAGATGGTTTGTGGTTAATAGTGGGGATTTGGAGATTTTTAACATGTCTTACAACACCAGGATCTGCTGTAGATGAGCGCCAAGAATCAATGAGCAAAATATCCCCCTTGAGGATTTAGCATAGACAGATGTATGTATGGTCCATTAAATCTTTAAATTGTTCAGAGTGACCAAGTGAAGTTATAGCAGTCAAGGCAGAGCCTAACCTCAATGTGCCTTCATCTGATGAAAAATGAATGCCAGATGATAATGGTAACAAGCAGGAGAGGAATCAGGACCTGCATCTTACAGCATTTTTTCAATTTTGCAAATGTTCCACTGGAGGTGAGCCTGCATGGCCAATGACATTAATGTCAACTGAATGTGTCTTTCAACTTCTCCTTACCCACACTGACTATGACCAAATAAGGCCCATCATGCAATAAAGATTGTATGATGCAAATAGGCAATATATTATTATAAACAATTCACCACCCTTTCTTGACCATGATGCTGCATGACTCCTCTCTCAACTGTGTCTGGCTGTCAGGATTGACTTAATAATAATCTGGAAAAACCAACAACAACAAAGTTAGAGTTATCTATTGAATACAGTGGGCTTTTATACTCTTGTTTTCTTACAATCATATGCTAATGTTACTCAGTCCTTGTGATAATTAGAGGAGCTTAGACTATAGGAGAGATATCAATGTAAAGAAGATGTTAATGTAGAGGAGATAAGGAGATAAAATAGGAAGACATAGTGAAAATAGGGAAACATAGTAAAATGTAACATTTTGCCTAAAATGGAACACATCAAACTTGCACTTGACAGACCATTTGGACTACCTGTTCCATTAGAACAAACATTGCTACTATACTATCACATGTACTGGGTTGCAAAACTGCTGGGAGTAGCAAAATGCAGTTTATCAGGAGATCAAGATATATTTATTCCTGATCCTTTCATAATTAAGTCTTATGATACTGTTATTCTTTGGATCTTGCATTTGGAGTGAATTGAGTGTTTTATTGCATCCTGATTACTTGATCATTGTATAGAAATTTACATTTCTTAGGTAGAGTGTTCCTGGCTTTAATCTCTAAAATATATTTTGGCTCAGGCTGTTGGACACATGTCAAATACATCATGAAAAAAGTATGCTCAATTTCCAGGTGTTTTGTGCAGGTGAAAGGATTATAGAGGATGATCTTATGTTTTGCATGATGATCTGTGGTTTTACTTTGATGAAATTGATTATAATTCAAAGTCTGAATGTGTCATGATGTGGTTTGTAGTTTGTTTAATGCATTTCTCAGATCCATGGTCTCTGCCCTACAGTGCATGTCCAAAGGGCACCTCCTTAGTACCAAAATCACTGAGCTTATTTTGGATGCTGTTGCCACCCTTCATTCACAGGAAAGCCCTAACATCTTGAGGGTTCTCACCAACATCAAAAAGTCTACTGGCTACAAACTTCCTTACCACACAGTTTGTTGTTGTTTTCTTGGCACATCTTGTTCTCCCCATGAGGCTCACCATGATCAACAACTCTCTTCCCTAAAGCTGAGCATGTACTTGTTGATTGGATTATTTTCTTATCAGACACCTCCCATTCGCTTACCAAACAAACAATTTGAATAAAAGCTGAGGCACTGTGGAACAAAACCCAGTAAATCTTGGATCTCATGCTTTCTTAAACCATGGCTGGAGATCCAGCTTATGGCCATCACTTCAAAAAATTGCACCAGATTATTGATACTTACCAGATTCCTATGCAGATTATCTATAACATGGATGAGAAAGGATGTCAGAGAGGAGGTGGGCACAAAGGATCAGGAAAGAAGTGTTTTGTGCCATGCACAAGACATCCAAAATATAAGTCACACAGTGCTAATCTTGAGCTTATCACAATCATTGAATGCATCTGTGCTGATAGCACATTGGTTCTTCCAGGCTTTGTCTTTCCTGGCAAAGAGTTCTCACCCAAATGGTTTGAGGTTGATCTTAACATTGGCATCTTAATGTCCAAAAATGGGTGGACAAATAACTTCTTGTGTAAATAATGGCTTGAGAAGTCTTTCATTCCTCAGGCCAAAGCATGGAATACATCAGGTAAACTATACTCCTCATCTACAATGGTTATAGATCGCACAATACTCTTAATGTCATTAAACTTTCATGTGAGCATAATATTATATTATACTGTCTTCCCCCTTATACAACTCACAAACTTCAACCTCTTGATGTTGGGGTGTTTGGTCCATTCTCTCATGCCTCGATCGATTATTGTGAAGATATTGTTGCTGACACTGGGGAGGAAATGCCATGCAAGAATTTTGTATGAGAGTATATGGATGTCCATAAGCAGACATCCAAAGGCTCAATTATAGTCAGTGCATGGAGAAAGACTGGATGTTGGCCTGTTAATCCAAGCATCTTTACTGATGAAGATTATGCACTGAATATTGCAACATCCACCATGGCATGCTGTGTACCAAGCTCATACCCTGTTTTGGCCTCTATTTCATATGATCCTGGTGCTGACATGATGGATTCTGAGTCTGATGGATTGGATTCTAATTCTGGAACATCAGACAGTGACAGTGATGATGAATCAACATCTGATGAAAGTTCACCTCATAGCCTGGCTCAACAATGCACAAACAATGCCAACAATCCATCACCTTTCCACCCAGTTCTTCCACATCAACACCCACTCCTCCAGCCCACAATACTTCCCTTGATTGCACAACCTATCCCTCCCTACATATTTTACACACCAACATCTTTGAAAAGATGCTTGAAGTCTGTGAAGGATTGGCCTCAGTCCACATTCAAGGAACATGAAGCTGTACAAGACAAAGAAATTGCAAACCTCAAATCATGACTTGCACATGCTGAGGCACATTGTGCCTTTGCCTATTTGGAGCTTCAAGATCTCAAACAGAAGCTCAATCAACAGAATGGTAAACCAAGCAAACAACAAAAGCTCAATGTTGAGGCAAGGTGGCCCAATTCTGATGAGGGATTGAGGCTGGCAGAGGAGGCTGCAGCCATAAAAGCAGCAGAAGAGCAGAAGAAGAGAGAAGCATTGGAGCAGCAAGCAGCAAAGGAGGCTGAGAGGGAAAAACTATGGAGACTGAGAAATCTGAATGAACCTTTCACAGATATGTTGGGCTTGAAATCAAAGCCTGACCTACAAGATATTGCACAGGTTCTGGGTCTTGCAACAGATGGCCGGAAGAAGACTCTTTTAGCAAGGATCAATGCTCACTTTGACCAACACTCCAATCTCTGTGAGACCATGCAGTTTGAAGGACTTTTCAACCATTGCCAAAGGTCCGAGCTGACTGCTCAGAATGATGAAAACTGACCTTCTTCCAGCTTGATGCTGCTACCACCAGCTTTTCCTATTCTAGCCTTTCATGGTACCCCAGCCCCACTTGCTACAAATCTAGTCACTCTGCCCATACCTTTGATGCATCCTCCTACCTGGCACCATTCCTGAGTCCATTACCACTTAACACTTGTTATAATCCTTAATAGTTTTTTACTATACACAATTGTTAGTCACTTTTCTTGTATTGATGTACCTACTTTCTTAATGTATACTGCTCTACATGGTCCTCTGGACCCTCGTCAAAACAATGTGGTTAAGTGCCAAAGCGGAGATTCAACCGGCAATGTGACACTGTGACAAAAGTTTTGCAACTATTATGGCTGTCTTCTAGCTAGATTGCATGATAGCCAGTATCATACCACATCCCACCCCAGCGTCAACCTCATCCCCGTCACAAGTGCTGGAACTTGCTAGTGACACCGCTTCTGTTATCTCTACAACTCCATCCTTTCGCTCACTAACATTGTTCCTTATTGTTACTTATAGCCCTCCAGATACTACTTCTGATGAAAGAACAGATGACCATGCCAAGCAGGCGCCTAAAGCTGCTGAGTGTCCCAAACTTTCCATTATATTTTGCGCTGGTGAGGAACTCCAGACACAACGCAACCTAGATGGGCAAATACCTGGATGACACATGAAGTAACGCAATTGCGCTTCTTGTCCACAACATACACTCAATACCTGCAATACAATGATGTATATCCTTCCTTATCCCTCTTTAGATTGGGCATGTTGTACAGCAACTCGCAAGTAGTCCATACTACCTCTTTCTTCATTGGATGCATTAATGATGGAGAAGGACCCAAATCTGGTCTCAGACTTTGTAGACCTATGAGTTGGCAGCGTCATGTGTCTCTCAGTGCTCTCACTGATTGGCTGTGACAGGTGAAGCTCTATGCGGAGTATGTTACAACACAGTTATTTTCAATATTTTCATCTCTTTGCAAAGCTATTGAGTTTGCAAAAAAGCAGGGTGATGACGATTTATGGGAAGATCTTCTCAAGTATTTGGAGACAAGACCATGTAAGTGATGGGTTTGTGACATTCAAGAACAATCTAACTTCTGGAGAACGTTGGAGTCAAAATCAGTCCAATCAGGCTCATTCAATGGATGAAGAACAGGTGTGAGATACCGGGTTTGAAAGAGGCGTTGATCAAGATTCTCCAGGATTTTCATCTTCAGATATCTTTGCTTGAGAAGGCTGTCAGGCAATGGACAGCAACATCTCAGATTTATCACTACAGCTGCAAAATAACCAGGTGCATGGTTTTTTCCTTGGTAGTAAGTTTTGTTATTTTTTTTCTCAAGATGATACATGTTATAATACCTCCCCATTACTTATTGTTCATGTGACCACTACACACAATACGCATGAGTCGTTGTAAATACTTTTCTTAGTTCTATTCATTTCATATTCAGGTGTGTAGCTACAAGTCTCTTTATTACCTGATAATATATTTTCATATTCAGCTTTCTACATGCTGCTTTGCAGATCATGGTCAAAGCCTAACACTTGAATAGAACTACCTACAAAATTTTTTTTTTGCCACCAATGTCTACCACTCCAGACGTCCCCAAGGGGACCGCTGCCCCTTCCATGGAGGAACAGATTGCAAGCATGGTGTTTGAGGCCCTGCAGAAGGAACTGGCAATGCAGGTGCAAACACAAGTTCAGGCTGAACTTGCGGACATTTGGACTGGCCTGGCAGCACTGGCAGCTAGTGTGGAGAACACACAAGGTGGGTTGGAAGCACTTGTGGCTTGCATGTCTGAAATAGGGCAGGTCAGCCACATAACTGGCCCCAGGCCCAGCATCAGCCCCCTGGAAAAGTATGATGGGGTCTTCAAGCCGCTTGCAGATCAGTTTGTCCACCAAGTTGAGGCTGCGGCAGAATTCAAGGTCTTCCAGGATGATCACCAGAAGATCCTATAGGCACAATTGTACCTCACAGGTTCTGCACAAGCATGGTCTTGCATCATCATGACAGGATTGGAGGATGTGGCGTTGAACCCACAATGTTTCCATTGGGAGGCCTGGCTGGTGGATTTCAAGGTGGCCTTTGGCATGCATGAGCCAGCCCAGGATGCACTCAACCAGATTGCAGTGCTCCAGCAAGGTTCGAAGTTGATCACAGAGTACTGCACGGCCTTCTTCAAGCTTAAGAGGAGGCTGAGCCCACTGGATGGTGTGAGTGACTATGTAAAGGACTGTTTTTGAAAGGGTCTCAATGTGGCCACCATGGAGGCCTTGGTCTATGCAGATTGGGAGACCACAGAGCAGGTGCACGACTTCCTGCTGTGCAAGGAAAGCAAACTGACTGACCTTGCGGCGTGACGCAAAGGCTTGTGGCAGGCAATGGGCACTGCAGCCCCCAGAATGCCAGTGCAACCGCCAAGTCCTCCAGCCTCAAGTACAACAGTGCGTGCTGTGCCACCCCCACCGTCTGCAGATCCCAACACAATGGACAATGCAATGGACGTTGACCAAGCAAAGGCAACGCTGGCAGCGAGGTGTTTCCGATGCAAGCAGATAGGGCACCTGATGGCTGCATGTCTGCAGTGGGCAGTGCAGATTAAGAAGGCAGTGGTGGACGCACTGGCAGCAATGGAGAAGAAGAGAAAGGAGGTGCTGGCAGCGGGTTTTGTGTAGGGTTGCCCTGTGTTGCTGTGATGGGAGCAACCAACAGGTTCCATGTACTTGCACCTACAAATAAAGTTGTTTTGCATGGGCCTGGTGAAGTGAGTGTTAAGAAATGTGAACAACGGTGGCAGCATGCAGCAGTCATCCATGCAAGATTGCCGTGCTTACCATTTTCAGCGCTGGAACTGCCAGTGACAGTGTGGGTCCACAACACCACCATGCAGCTGCGTATTGTTGACACCTGGGCAATGGTAGATTCAGGTGCAAGTTGCTGCTTTGTGAACCCATGCTTTGTTTGCGAGCAGGCCTTGCCAATGGTCCCTAAGAAGAGGCCACTGCGCTTGCATACAATTGACAATTCAGAAATTTGATCTGGCCTGATTATGGAGGAGGTCCACCTCCACGTCATGATGGGCAAGCATGCTAAGACCCTGGTTTTTGACATCGCTGACATCAGCAATGACAACCTGATTCTCAGGGTGAGTTGGCTGTGCTTTCACAACCTGGCAATTAACTGGAAATGGTCGACAGTCGAGTTCACGTCAAAACAGTGTGGTAAACAGTGCCTGCAGACTGACAAGCTGCAACAAGCATGCGCACATAGGCACTGTTGCAGAGCCACAAGGGTGTCAGTCAGGCAGTGGTATTTGGTATGGGTGTTTGCACAGAAATTGACGTGTGCAGCCCCAGCTGGTGAGCGGCCATTGGTTCCGACTCAGGGTGAGCAGCATGCAGGACTGAAGAAGGCACATACCAGGAAGATGCGTTTTTGGTGGGAGCAGTGGGCAGAGGCAGTTAGAGTGGCAAGGGTGTGTATAGATGAGGCCATTGAGCGCGCCGAGAAATGGATAGTGGGGAATGGTGTATTTCTGGAGCAGAAGTCGGACCTGGAGTCGGCAAGAGGCCCGGCAGGCCCACAGTTGAGACCAGAGGTTGGGAGAGTGGCAGCAGGGAGGAGTTTTGCGCAGACCTTGGCAGAGCAGGCGTCGTTGCTAGCGGAGAGGAAAGCAGTGGAGGACATGGTGCTGGCGGAGTTCCACAAATTTTTGGACATGTTTGACAAGTCCAGATCAGAGAGGCTCCCAGCTCATTGTGTGCATGACTTGGGGATTGATCTTATGGATGGGGCCACAGTCCCGCTGCCTGGAAAGTTGTATCAGTTGGCACCAACGGAGCTATGGGCCTTGCATGAGTTCATAGATGACAACCTGGTGAAGGGCTATATTCGGCTGTTGAGCACTCTGTGCAGGGCACCAGTGTTCTTTGTGAAAAAAAAGGATGGGTCACTGCGCCTTGTAGTCGACTTCCATGCACTCAATGCGGTGATGCGGCCTGATGCGTACCCAATCCCGCTGACTACAGAACTCCTCGACCACCTGCAAGCTGCAAGAGTTTTCACCGCACTGGACATGAGATGGGGCTATTACAATGTCCAGATCTGCAAGGGTGACAAATGGAAAACTTCCTTCCAAACTCGCTATGGCCAGTTTGAGTTTCTCATGATGCAGTTCGGCTTGCACAATGCTCTGGTGGCTTTTCAGCGTATGGTCAATGCCCTGTTCCACAACCTGGTGGATGTCAACATGGTACTCTATCTCCACGACATCATTATTTTTTTGGAGGATCTGGATCAACATGAAGCTCACGTCCAACAGGTGCTGCATCGCCTGTGAAAAGCTGATCTCTTCCTGAAGCCGGAGAAGTGCTGTTTTTGCATGATGGAGGTGGACTACCTGGGAATGAAGATATCACCAGGCCACATTGGAATGGACCCAGTGAAGGTTAGTGGGGTGACGGACTGGCCAGTTCTACAGAACCTGCAGCACATAAATCAGTTCTTGGGGTTTTGTAACTTTTATCAGTGCTTCGTGGAGAACTATGCAGCAATCACACACCTGCTGGAACAATTGAAAAGGAAGGACTGTATGTGGCAGTGGGGTGAGGAGGAGCAGGTGGCATTTGAGGCACTGAAGCAGGTGTTTGTGGAAGCTCTAGTCTTGATGATGCCGAACATGGATGCCCCGTTCTGTGTTGAGATGGATGCGTCTGACTTTGCGGTGGGGGCAATTTTGGACCGGCTAGGGGGGTGGGCACTGAAGAAGGCAGTGATGGTAGCGGTGGAGCATTGCGGAGAGTCGGAGGTGGTGCAGAGAGTGGCAGCAGTGCAGCAGGTGTTGGCAGATGGGGACATTCTGGGGATGATCAAATGGGCATCGAAGCAGGATGCATGGCTCGCACCATTGTGGGGCTTGGAGACAGTGCCGGCGCTGGTTCGGTCAAGACTCAAGGACTTCAAGGTTGATGATGGCCTTGTACGCTTTCGGGGGTTGATTTATGTGCCAAATGACGAGGAGGTAAAGTGAATGGTACTGCAACTCTACCACAACTCAATCCCAGCAGGCCACCACAGCCAGGCAAACACATTGGCGCTGATTGCCCGTAACTATTATTGGCCAACAATGTCAGAGTATGTGCAGCATTACATGGATGGATGTGAGACTTGCCAGCGTATCAAGCCCTGGTGGCAGAAACCATTTGGCCTCCTGCAACTATTGGAGGTGCCAAATGGCCCATGGCAGCACATTTTGATGGACTATGTTGGATCCCTACCAGTGTCCTAAGGGTACAACGCAGTCCAAGTGGTCTGCAACAAGTCTACAAAGCAGGTGCATTTTCTGCCAGCACGCTCAACAGACAATGCAGCTGCAATGTGCGACACGTTCATGGAACGGGTTTGGTGTCTGCATGAGACTCCCAAGAAGATCATGTTGGATAGGGCCCCCAGTTCGTCACATGGTACATGAGAAGGATGTGGAAGCGCCTGGGTATCAAGCCCATGCTCTTGTTAGCACACCACTCGCAGATGGATGGGCAGACCAAGAGGGCAAACCAGGAGCTTGAGGTTTACCTGTGTGTAGTTGTCAATTATTACTAGGACAACTGGGTCAACTGGCTGCCATTCGCTGAGTTTGCCTACAACAAATCACCCTAATTCAGCTATTGGCATGTCACCCTTCTATGCTGAGTATGCTTACAACCCAACATTTTCAATCAATCCTGTGAGCTTGCAGTCAGTACCAAAAGCAGATGAGAGGCTGGAGAAGATACGGGCCATGCAGAGTGAGCTGAAGGCCTTGTTGGAGTTGGCGGGGAAGAGGATGAAGCACTTTTACGACAAGTGGGTGGACAAAGCCCCAGACTACGCAGTGGGCAACCACATGTTCCTGGAGCAAGCAGACTTGTGGTTGGACTGCCCCAGTCACAAACTCGACTTCAAGAGGTTTGGGCCCTTCCAGGTGGTGCAGAAGATCTCTGATTTGGCCTACCGCCTGGCTCTGCCAGACGGCTGGTCGATACACGATGTGTTCCACGTTTCATGTCTGATTCCAGTGCGGGAGGACACGATCTTGGGCCGTTGACAGGAGCCGCCGCCGCCATTACAGTTGGAAACGGGGGAGGAAGTCGAGATCAAGCGGATTCTGCAGGAGAGGAAGTCGAGATCAAGCGAATTCTGTGGGAGAGGAAGATGAGAGGGGGGGTCTCAGACTTTCTTGTGCGGTGGAGGGGATATGACAAGAGCAAGGACAAGTGGCTCAAGGAGTACGACATGCCACACGTGCTGGAGGCAATCCAGGAGTTTCGCGAGAACGAGAAGACATGTGGAAAAAAGAAGCGAGGGAAGCAGCCGAAGTGATGTGGACGAGAGCTCCTTTTTTTTTTTCTCTTTCATTTTCTGTTTTCTTGCCCCTTTTGTTTTCTTGTTGTTTGAAACTCGGGGTCACCCCTTAACAATGAGGGACCGGGTGTTATGATACCTCCTCATTACTTATCGTTCACGTGACCGCTACACACAATACGCATGAGTTGTTGTAGATACTTTTCTTAGTTCTATTCATTTTGTATTCAGGTGTGTAGCTACAAGTCTCTTTATTATCTGATAATATATTCTCGTATTCAGCTTTCTACGTGCTGCTTTGCAGATCACGGTCGAAGCCTAACAATACAAGTCATAATCATCGCGGAAGCAAAGAGAGACTGTCAATTTGTACACATTCTTTGCAAGATGACCCACAGTCACTTCTCCTTTTGTTTTTATGCCGCCATGTGGTATATGTACACTGCGCTGCCGGAGGTGATCAATTACCTCATCAACTCGATCCTGCTCTACGTGTTGTAGGTATAAGTCATCACGCGATGGGACTCAGTGGAAGGATTGCATTGTTAATGACTTCTACATTCTCGTAGTAAGATTCAAGAAAATAATTATACTTTCAATCCAGTGAGTCAATAGCTCGATCGAGAAGGATCAGAGATGCGAAGGACTACGGTCATGTTTCATGTTTTACCGTGTTCGATTATGCAATGTAAAGAGGATGACTGGAATATAGAATACGTTACATCAAGTTCGGTACACTAAGTGCGTGTGGGCGTTGAGCCGCGCTACCGAAACGCGAATCAAGGGGGTTGCGGCATCGGTCAATAGGAGTAACCAGATGTCGCGTACTTGAGGATACCGAATCCTGAGGTAATGTATGCTGAATCGTGCTGTTATGTAGTATAGTAAGTATTTGGTTATAGGTTGTTGCTGAATCGTGCTGTTATGTAGTATGATAAGTATTGGTTACGGTTATTAGAGTATAATGTGTATCTGAAGTGTGGAATCTGGGTCGTGGTGGAAATAGATTATGGTTGTAGTTTGTGAGTGTTGTGACGCAACCTGAGTGTAATATTGTGTATGAAGATTGAATTTCGATATCAAATTGATATTGTAAGGGTGGGTGGGAGGTTAGCAAATGTACTTGGATGTACGAGTACAAGTCGAACACGGTATGTGACCGTCACGGTCAGTCATGAAACACGTCCCGCATTTATTCCGTTCCTCCCTTCTGCGGACTTTCATTTCATGTTTTACCGTGTTCGATTATGCAATGTAAAGAGGATGACTGGAATATAGAATACGTTACATCAAGTTCGGTACACTAAGTGCGTGTGGGCGTTGAGCCGCGCTACCGAAACGCGAATCAAGGGGGTTGCGGCATCGGTCAATAGGAGTAACCCAACTCGAAGATATGCGCGCATGGACGTAGGCCGATAACCCCCTCAGGAAGCGGATGAGGAGAGAAAACTGTGGTCCCTGAATAAGGGAGTCAGGAGTTCGACATACAGAGGTGCGATAAGTTCTAGGCGTCTCCAATATCTCAGAAATGCGTCCGACGTCCACCTCCCCATGATCTTTACGATATCAGGTGGGACACGAGATAACAACATATGTGTCGTTCCGCCTATCCTGAGACAGTGCCCTGATATTACTGGCAAGTTGTTCGTCCGGAAGATCAGGTTCAGCGTCGAGAGGAATTTGTATTGAGTGAGCAGAACTCGAGTACCGTCGTTTGACACGTAGGATGCTAATGGACCATCCCTGTCTTTATAGTTTAGAAGCATGTGTTGTTCTACGGCCGCAATTGGATCGATGTGCGACTGTCTGGTGAGGATGATGTCTTCACCCTTGATACCTCCCATTTTGGTGTTCGGAAGATGAAGATTACGAGACCCCCGAGCGGAGGATGGGGGTGCGAGGTCTGACCAGGAAGGGAATAGTTTGCTGTCGAATTTGTGTATACTCAATGGAAGGATTTCTCCTATACGAATCTGGCCCCAAAAGGAGGCGAGGGCTACGAAGAGGATGCAGACATCCAGTGGTGAACGTGGGTCTGTATATGTCTCCAGGGTATGTAACATGGTTGAAGTAATAGGAGGTCGCTTCGCTTTGAAGGAGGATAATGGTCGTTTGTTTTCTATTCCTTTCAGCACGTATTCGAGTTGTTGGCCGCCATAGTAAGGAAAACCATTAGCAATGTGCCAAGCTCGGATCCCGTCACATTTAGCAGAGACGGACTTTCCGGCCACTTTACCAGCGAAGGAAGCCGCAAACTCGCAGAGTAGTCTTTCAGAGGCGGGTAGGGCGCAAGTGAATGGGATGGCGTTTACAGTGCAATAGTCCTGAAATTGTCTTATAGCGATGTTGTATTTTCCTTTCGTAGATGATTTCCAAGCGTCATGTATAATGCTTTGGACTAGAGGGCTCTGATTAATGCGATACGGGTGTAAGCGTTGATGTTGACGAAGTCGTATAGATGTTGGTTGTGTATTTCGGTGATGGTGGTCTTGTAATAGGTCTGCTGTATCGCGTGATGAGGGATTCTCTTGAAATAATTTGTCTACGTGTTGTTGTGCCAGTCTTAAAAGAAAGGTATCCATGATTCGAGGTCGGGGTTGGGTTCTAACTGGTGAATGTGGCTGACCGTCTGCGTCTACGATCACGCAATGCTCCGAAAGATTATAATCTATTCGAGCAGGGTATATGTATGCGTTTATAATCCTACGATGCTCCCAAATGATTATAATCGAATATAGTAGAAGTATTTAGTCTTTGCTGCCGATATGAGAATCAAGGCGGGAGAGAAGAATGTGGTATGCTCGGTGATATAAATGGCTTCAAGTAGGAGGGCAGCGCCGGTGGAAAAGGAAATAATAGATGTCTGGGGGGAAATTCACCCCTTGAAGGACCATCTGCTGGATTAGCATCCGTTGAAATCCATGAAGTCGTAATCCATATTGATCGTGCTTGAAAATTTGCCACAATGTTTCGTAGGATGAAATTGCATGCTGAATTTCGAGATCGTCCTGCTGCGAGAGCTCCTACACAACCTGAATTGTCGGAGTGTATGACGATATGACAATTCATGTAAGAGGCCGTAATTAGGGTCCGGACTGCGAGGTCTATGGCGACCATCTCTGCCCAACCTATGTGACGTTCGGTGGATTTCCATTCCGGTAATAACTTCCAGGCCAGCCATTTCCCGTTCAGGATGAATCCAATGCCCCACGAAGTGGATGCGTCTACGTATACGGCTATGTCGAGCGGGGGTGGAGGACGAAAGATCTTCATAGAGCACTCGGTAGCTCGGAGAGTGTTCGACCACCATGCAATGTCTTCCATGACTATTGGAGTGATTCGATGCCGTATCCATGGGGGTGATTCAGATTTGAAGGCTGCTCGGAATTTGTAAAGGCTGGGAAGGTGGGAGCGTCCATGAGGAATGACGAGAGTGATATGATTCAACGTGCCGATAAGAGATTCTGTACCCTGAAGAGATGCTGTTGCTCCAAGGGTCCAGGTGTCTAATTTTCCAAGGTATTTGATTATTTTTTCCCTCGGGAGTGAAACAGTTTTGTTTTGTATGGACCATTCGAAGCCGATGTACGTGAAGGTTTCGGAGAAAGCTTTGAATTTTTCTGGGGCCCACGGCCAACCGAGGTCGTTTGCAATGGACCAAATCAGGTTTTCGGAGTACTTGTATGTGTATGTCCCGTCCTGATTATGGTGGGGGTAACGGAAGAAAATAAAGTCATCTACCCATTTCAGTAGGTTCTCAATGCCTTTCGATCGGAAGATGTGTGCAGCTGTATCTGCCACTGAACCAAAGATTCCAGGGGCCGGAGCAATTCCAAAGTTTAGACGATGATCGAAAATAACCTTGTCATTAATTGAAAGGGCTGTGAATCGGCGTTCCGCAGGGCGTGTTGGTATAATTCGAAAGGCTGATTCAACATCAAACACTGCCACCTGAGTACCTAACGGAGCATCCGCTACTAGCATCCAGCATGCCGAAAAGGTACCCCAGTCGCATTGAAAGCGTTTGGTGTCGATCTGTGAGTTTACCGAAGGGATGAGGGGATTATTGCGAGGAAAGGAATGATCTATTGTGATGCGGAGTTTACCTGGTGTGCGTTCTATAACGTTTACCGGTGCTGTACGGTAGAAGCCGATTGTCTGTTCAACCAAATGTGGAGGTAATTCTATGGAGAGGCGGCCAAGTTCACGTTCTTTATTGTATTTATTGATGATGAAATGGTGATGTTCAATCGAACGGTAATGATTAGGAGGGGAGAAAGTCCGATCTAATGTAAAATTTTCTAATCCTACTGCGAGATCAGTTGTAGGATAAGGAGGTGACGCAATGGAATGAACCTAACGAAAAGCCGTTCGTAAGGCCGTCTATAATGTGAGAGAAACGATCATAGGAGTTTGAGTCATTCAATGCCGCTATCCAGCGATCAACGCGAAGTGGTGTGGTAATGGGAAAGAGGATACTAAGCAGAGCACTCTTGGGCAGAGTGCTGTCCATCACCACATAGGGAGCAAGCGTGTCGATGGGAACAATCGGAATTGGTGCAGGAGTGGGGACCGTTGAAGGAGTAACAGAATGTGTTTCCTTCCGAATCAAGGAATTTTCCGTTGATGCGACGTAGGATCGTCCCCGTTTTGGTGCAGGTAGAGAAGCGGTGATCTTCTCCGCCACAGACCATGCAACGCGCCGCTCTCCCAGAACCCCTGCTCGGGTGATCTGAGTGAAACGGTCTTCGGCGATTCGATTTATGCAAGTTGAAGCCACGTCGTGGGAAGGAGCGGGACGTAGCCGTTTCCGAGGACGAGTCACGAAAGGAGTGGGACGTGTCCCGAAAGGAGTGGTTTGAGTCTCGAAAGGAGTGAGAGGAGGAGGATGTGTTCGATGCAGAAGACACATGAGAGGGAGCCGTTGAGGTGTGAGAGGAGTCACTGAAAAGAAGGTCGGAGCGTTGGCCCATGGATTGGCGGATCTGATCGGTTGTGTGGTCCTGTAACTTCTTCTCGAACACGAGTTTGTGCCAAAAATCAACTCGTATGTTACCGTGATTCTGTAGGTAGGCATGTCGTATGTAAATGTCATAAGCGAGATAGACAGGGAAGTTATCGCCAAAGTCCGGTCGGCGTTGAATGTGATCATAATGTGCTTGAAAGGAATTTGCAATGGACTGGGCTGTGGGTCCTCCAATAAGTCCTTCTGGGCCTGCCCGAAGACAGTGTCGGATGATCCAGACAAGAGTAGCCGAAGCCTGCATGAACTCGAGAGCTGTTATGAAGCGCTCTTTGCTGAGGTCGAACTTAGCATTGGATACCTGTAATTCCCCGGATGAGGTTAGGGAGAGAGAGGAGTCACCCTGACGATTTGGAGCGGTCAGAGCTTTGTGACATGCTGCATTTGTAAGAAGGTCTAGCGGGACGTAGATGGACCAGCCCGCGTTGAATACTCGCTGTATGCGTAAAGGAATGGGCATGATGTTCGGATCAAGTTCCGATGCGGTCTGTGGTGGTGCGGAAAGCAGGGGTCGAGAAGAAGAGAGGCCCATCAGCGGGGCCGTAGAAGGGGCGGAGACGAGTGCCTGTGGAGCCGAAAAGATCTCTGGAATTCCAGCCTGCAAGGCTTGGAAAGGAGCTGTTAAATGTCCTGGTAGAGGAAATGTTCCAGAGGAGGTGGGAAGGCGTAGCGTAGGGGGAAGGGGCTGCTGTGGCTGGAGGGCCTGCAGAGTTGTAGGCGCTGTAAGGGGTGGAATCCCTGTAATGGACGGCAAAGTCCCTGTAAGGGACGGAGGAATGGGAGGGATCCCAGAAACAGACGGAGGTCTTGTCTCAGAGGGATGAGAGGTCGGTTGTTGAGATGGAAGGAGGTGGGCGACATCGGCACCATATTTCTGTAGGAGCTCCAGCAGAGCAGTGCGGGAGATAGAAAGTGTGTCATCCGAGCAGGGCGCAGTAGAGACAGGAGGCTGCATGTAGTCATCTGCCATGGATGCAGAAATCTGCGGAGCTGCAGTGTGCTGTGCGGCAAGTGTAGGCCGTTTGGTTGCTCGGCGTTTGGGGGCCTTGGTAGGTGAAGGGGGACGGGCGGAAGGTGAAGTAGCGTCTGGAACAGTCTGATCCGGAGGTGGAGGGGTGGCGCAAGTGGGGCGAGAGATATGTGGTGGAACCCGAGAGGGGGAGAAGGGAGTAGTGGGGGTGAGGGCCCTGGGCCCAGGGGCCCCAGGCGGCAACGTGGCGGCTGAGGCGCGGGCGAGAGAGGCTCGGCCCGAAGGAGCCGAGTCATCCTCTGATTGCGTCATAGTCTGCATTGAGGTAATGACGCGATCGTTCCCGCGGGTCCCCTCTAAGGGGTCCTCAAACTCCATCCCTTGTCCCTCGTCGGAGGTGTCCAAATCGACGTGCTGAGTCTCGCGAGGGTCGTCTTCGGTCCATTCAGATTCCTCAGGAATGTCTTCAACCGTGGATTGAAGGACAGAAGCGGTACACGGTTGACAGCTGAGAGGAGATGGCGGTTGAGACCGGGTACGCGGCCTGCGCGAGTACGAGGTAGGCCGGACGAGACCAGAGGTCGGGGCTGAGGAGGACGACTCAGCGGCGTGCATGTCGCTGAAACACGAAGTAGAGGTTTAGCAAATGTACTTGGATGTACGAGTACAAGTCGAACACGGTATGTGACCGTCACGGTCAGTCATGAAACACGTCCCGCATTTATTCCGTTCCTCCCTTCTGCGGACTTTCAAGTTTGACTCCCCTGTTTTCTTTGTTTTTGGCTTGGATACCAGAACTGCATACCCATGAGAACCTGAAATGCACATACCGAGGATGTGCCCAGTAAAACAGGGGTTTTGTTTTCCTGAGTCTGCAACCATCTGCGCGTCTTAGTGGGCGTAAGGATGTTGTACGAAGTCGAGAATGATCTGCATATGGTATGAAGATTGTGTTATTTCAAAGTCTGCAACCATATGCACATTAAGATATTGTACAAGAGCGAAAATAATCTGCAAATGATAGGAAGAGATGACTACATGAAGCGTGTATAAAAATTAGTATGTATAGTACATGAGACACATGCCATTCATGGCTTTACAGATCCAGGTCTGCATCGAGAATTTTCTCTCTTCGCTCATTTTACCGCTTTCACGTTCCCGTGCATTGCAGATTCTGGAAGACTGCCGGGATCAGAGGTGGTGATAGACGAGGCTCCATATTTCAAGTCATCCTCCGAAACCTCATTTGAAGATCCCGCAGTTTCCGTTTCGATTTCCCTGTCATCGAAAACAGCCTGACGGGAGAAAACTCATCGTCGGGATATTGGGAAGACCTTTTGCTATGCATGCTCAAGACCAGCGTTTGGATAAGACTTTGGGGCGGAATAGCCTCCGTCACAGCTTTGAAGGTCGCAGTATTTAGTACGGCTACAGGAGATCCTTTCGTCTTCTGTTTAGGTAAAGCAGGTTCTGAAGGAAAAGTCGCGACTACGCGCAGCAGCGAAAGCCGGCCGGCAGGGGCAAGCCCGTTGGGAAGGGCCTTGAACGCATCTAAGATTTCAACAGATAGCTGACGTACACGTTCGCCATCCATCTAATCGTCTCCCGTTGAATATCCATGAATGAAAATATCGGCAAGATGACGTACTTGACTCCGAGAAAACAAGTTTTCCACGGTGATGTGCTCATATTCCGGCCAGAGCTCATCTGTACTGAGTGTTTTAACATTCCCATTCCAAAGAGGGCCCTAATCATACACCATTCAGAATCAGAGGCATAGAAGGGGAGGACAGAACATACCCCAGCCTCAGAATGAGCTTCAGGATACACATATTCTGGGCTGAGTGAGGCTGAAGAACCTCGCCCTGCGGTGCGAAGTACGACCCATATATACCCCTCGCAACGCTTCAGAACAAATATAAGGTCAGCTTCGCAATCCGGAGGGCAAACACAAAATACTCCTGGACGCTTGTGTCGCAACCAGGCGAGTACATCATCAGCAGAAGATGCCGCGTACCCGAGCGGAGGGGCGTCTGGTAGAAGGGAAGACGATATAACAATCATTTCTTGAATGACACCATCCCCGCCTTTCTGCAGCTTGACCAGCTGCGTGGGGAACTTTTCACTTGCATCCAGCCACGCAGGAGCAGTCGGTATGGTAAATATATCAGAAAAGAGTCGATTATCTGCGGTGAGAACACGAGTGAAGTACAAGGCAATATAGCTTGCAGGTGCATAAGTGTCGCCATTTGCCCAGTGGCCTTGGGTATAGGAACAAAAGTCGGTGAACGAAGTCAGAGATCGTGGCTTTTCTTTGTAAGGAGACCTGTCAGAAAGCCAAATGGCAGCAGCGATGAGAGGTCCAGGCTGATCTAATGATATCTGGCTCATATCCTTATCTTTGAACTGACCGACGCCAGAAGTGACGAGATCGACTCTGCCAATCCCAAAGCATGGTGGATGATGACCAGTT
>JAGGAT010000664.1:0-20708 GCA_017657195.1 Termitomyces sp. T70a | reverse complement strand
ACCAACCAAAAGCCTCCCCATCCAACGACTCACCACGACCTCACCTATACGCACTCCGGACCATCAAGCATCACCCCGGGGCCATCACGCGGATTGTCTGGCCATCACGTGGATTGCCCGGCCATCACAGACTGCGCTACCACCAGACTCTCTGCCGATCTCGTGGGCCCCCACGTGATCTCCCCAATACAACCACCAGCCGCCCTGCCGCCATGCATACAATCCCGGGACCCTCCGGACCCTCAGTCAATCTCGCGGGCCCAGGCACGATCTCCCCAATATGACTGCCAACTGCCCATACAACCCCGGAACCCTCCCGGAACCCTTCCTAGACAGTGCTCCCCCCCGCCGTAGTATATAAGGCCCCTAGGTAGCCCCCATGTACCTCAGTCTCAATATTAACAATAACTATCTGTGTTTTGACCTAACTCTCTGTTTGATTTCCTGCACTTGTTTCTGTCTCTTCTGTGCTTACCTGAGTCACTTTTCCGGCACGCACCTCATTGACTGGCACGCGCTCCACCCCTCTAAGTCTACCTCTGTCTCGTCTCTGGGAACTTCCCTGTCGACTCGACCACCTCTCCGCTAAGTAGTCCCCAAGTAAGCCCACCCCCGGGACTCTACTCCCCCTCGTCTCACGCTCCAGAGCTCGCCCCGGAGCCCTCGTCACCGTGTCCTACATAGTTCAGCACTTGTTTGCACCTCGTAAGGTCGTTGCTTACTAGGAAAGGCCCCCGGGTCAGCAGAACCTGACAGCTAGATGCTTGACTGTTGATAGGCATTCTCTGGATTGTCTCTTGTGGCAGTGTTGAAGAAGTGGGCAAGAAAAACTGGGGCCTAAGACCATTGGTAGATGCTAAGCTTTCCTAGGAGACTGTGAGTACTAATGTTGCTGTCTTTTTTAGAAGGGCAAAAATCCAGGTTGATGCATTCCTGGTTGAAAAATATAGCATGCAGTTCTTAAGGAAACATATCTCAAAGTTCTCACAATGCTTTGCAAAAGCTGAGTAGTTTCAGTCCAAGCTGGCATGAGATGAGTTAGGGCTGCATGTCATGTGTTGAGCACATACAGTAAACCAAGGTGAAAAATATACTATATAAGAAAATTGAGGCATAAGTGCTGTATATCCAGGCATATAGAGAATGAGTCAGACTTTGAACACAACTCAGTCTTTTGTACACAGACTGAGGTGGATTTCACATCACTTATTGTCATTTTAGATGAAGTTATATTAGGAGCAGTACAATATGACAAGAGTAACTAACAGAGGTCAGCAGAACCTGACAGTAACCTGAAGCATGATTCACTGTTCAATTCAAAATTGATCACTCAGAGGCTGACTTGTTTTCAACAAATGATTCAAACCCTGAACACAATTGGATTGATTAACAATGAAAAGTGTAATGATCCAAATAAGAATCAATTCACTTTTCAGAAACCTGGACCGAATCCATCATTTCAAATTGATGGATTCATTTATGCCCCAAGTTCTTTTTTCACCAGAAACAGCTGACTAGGCCCAATTACTACTGGTGCTAGAAACTTTCCAACTGGAAAAGCAAAAAAGAAATGTGTCATACTCTTTCTTTGTTACATTTTTGCCTTGGAAAAAAGCATTTTCCACCATCTCAAACCTTTTCCCCTCTGAAATATATATATGCCCTGAAAAAGGCAGGACACAACTATTCCTTACTAATTCCTGAGAAAAAAGTATTGGATGCCAGAAGTAAATGGTTGCGGAGACTATCGATTAACTAACAAGGATTAAAGTACAAAACGCAAACATTCATCGTCCCTGCCTAATATGCTGGATAAAGTGCCACTAGGCTATTCTTCTGTACTTCAAAGATAGCGAAGGACTGCTGCCTTGTGGACACAGATACGGTGTCGGCTTCTGGCTTCTCACGCATAATTAACACCTGGCCAAAGCTTTTATCTCTTTCATTGATAACCAGCGCCTCTTCTTCCATTTGCGACGGCAAGACCGGTTCCAGATACTCCAGACTTATGGTCCTTTCTTCTCCAGAATCGAATCTCACCATCACCGTCTGCTCAAATGCTTCTGAGACACGTGAGGCAGCAGCGATACGTCCGCGAAGGCCTTCATAATCACCGTTGAGATAGTTAGAGAGTCGGGTGCCAGTAACTTGTACTTTCACACGTGTTTGCCAATACAGTGTTGAAGACCCAGAGGTTCTTCCCAGCTGTACTGCCTAAAAATCGCATTTAAACCCTTTTTAGTAACTTTCTTGGTTTCAAGGAATTCATGTCTCACTATCGTCGTGAGCATCTTCGTCATCAATTTGTCCTCCGGCAGCAGGTGTTGGCGCAGATGCACCAAATGCTGGTGTTGTCATGCCAAAACCGGGAGTTGGTGCCGACATAGGCCCAGAATATCCAGGAGTAGGCCCACTGAAAGGAGTCGCTGCCGCTGCAGGCGTCGGAGCACTCTACGGGCGTCGTGAAGGAACGAAATGTATTTTCCGGAAATCACTCACCCATGATTCTGACCAGCCGTTGCTTGAGGCTGAGGTTCCCCAGCTATCTGCAACAGTTCCCCATCCGCTTCCGTTTGTCTTCTTGGGAGTAGCCTCACCCCATGTGGAGGTCGAAGATGGAACAACGTTCCTTCCAGGCGTGGCACCTCCCCATGTCGATTGGCTGTTACTGCTTCCTGCCCCACTTGTATACGGATTCGGTGTACGAGCACTTGCGTTCCATGCTGGCGTTCTACCTCCATCTGCTGCGGCGTAAGGATTCGGCGTTCGTGATGATGCGTTCCATGCAGGTGTCTTCCCACCATCTGCATAAGGATTTGGTGTACGAGATGATGCATTCCAGGCTGGTGTACGACCTTCTGCGGTATAAGGATTTGGGGTGCGTGAAGAATTCCATGCGGGCGTGGCGGATCCATTAATGGCGTAGGTATTGGAGGTACGGGGAGGACCCATACTGCCACCGCCGTAGCCGCCCACACCCGAGTTTCCGAAAGTATTAGTTCCGACACGTGCAGAAGATCCTCGGCCAGTCAAAGGCATAAGTTTTCCGTTTGGTCTGCGCAAAATCATTTGTCATGAATGATGAATTGACATTAATTCACTTACAGCCTCTCGCGCAGTTTGTCCTTCTCAAGAGATACAACTTTGTTTCCAGTCCTTAGTTCCACCCTGGCAATTGTCCCATTGACATCTTTTACGGTTCCTACATAGCCCTTGTGCGGGCCCTTCACCACACAAACTGTAAGTCCAATATCACGATCTCGAGGGCCACGGCCCATGGTGCCAGATCCTACCATACCACCGAGAGGTGCACCAATGGTAGGATTCATCTTGGACAGATCTGTCCCTGGCCGCAGAAGGTTACCCTTGGGGGCGATGGATGCGAGTGATCGTGCGCGAGTAACAAAGACACCGCCATTTTCTACGATTTCCCGATTATGAAGGAATGCAAAGACGGACTGATGAATGTGTAGAACCCGTCCTTTCCGCCCCTTTACAAAGTCTGGTAAAAAAGGGTCTAAAATTTCTGATGAAAAACACAGACCTCGCCGTCGACTTCCTTGACGTTGTCATTGATCCGCAATTCATGACCCTCTGAATCAGTAGCGATGGCCCGGATTGAGTCTCGTCGCATAGAAATCTGATGAGGCTGAACCAGGCGAATTTGTCCATGCTGATCCAGCACACGAAAAGAATCCCGTTCTGTCTTGAATATTACGCCGACTGTTTGAGCACTGAAATTAACAAAGAAATCAGCGGGCCTTCATGCAAAAACCCAGGTGCATACTCAAGTTGAACCAGATCATGAAGTTCATAATTCCCGACAACATTGGTACTTGAGCCCACTTCGGCAGCTTCTCGTAAGTCTTTGGAGAACACGGAAACCTTTCGGGAAAAAGTATGGCTTGAGAGTACATTCCAAAATGAACAGTCATACCTCCTGCATCGACATGTCAGACAAAAATGTCACGACATTGTCGGCCACGGCAACGACCAAACCTGTCTCATCGATGTTTTGACCAGACATCACCTTTACATGGTCTCCGGGCTTGAACCTTTTCCTCACACTCCGGGCGGGAAGTTCAACTTTTTGTCCTTCGATATCTACGCCAACCGCCGTAATGATGACTACGTCCTGGTTTATTTCGTCAACAGTACCGTGAACACCAGCTTGCTCGCCCTCGAATACTTCGACATGATCTCCTGGTTGAAGAACAGAGATGGCTGCTTTTCGTGAGGCTTCTGCGATAACGGAAAGATCCACCAGAGAATCTCCCTCCCCATCTTGGCGGCGTGAAAATTGCGTGATTTCATCCAAAGTAGGATTCACGTCTTCTAGGATCAACCCGCTCAGCTTAAAATCTTTCTCGATAAAACCATCCTTATAGGTGTCATTTTGAAAAACGTAGACTTGGTTGCGTTTCGACACACTTTTACGGCCGTAGACTTTAACGACTTCTTCGAAGTTGAATAAGCGCTGTGGGGGTCGCAGATTACTTGCACCTGCCGCTGGCTTCTTCCGTTTCTTTCCCGAAGCATCCAACGCACCCTCGTCGCGTGGAGTCAAGTCGATACGGGGAATGAACTTCAGACCAACATCCTCGCCATTCTCGGTTATATCCATAACCTGTGCCAGGTCTCCCGCATATTTGCCACGTCGGATTCGAACCCAACTGCCAGGAGTAACAGTCAAATCCTGTTTCTTGATTTGGAGTAGGCTGGCCATCTCCTCAATAGGCACCAGGGTGATACCACGGCTGGGGAAGACCCCGACAAGACCGTTACAAGCCTCGTTGACTTGTTTCGAGCTGCGAGCTTCCACATATATCATCCCCGGCAGAGAATCACGTTGAAAAGCAGAAAGAATATTAAGCGGTTTGGCAGTGTATTCGACATCTAGCGCCTTTCGCATGAGACTAAAGACTATATCACGTTCTCTTCCGGGCTTTCCAGAACCTTAGTATCCAACATGCGAAACTTTGACTGGGGACTTACCCGGACTCGCACTTGCCACAAATTGGCATCATGAACAGAAGGCATAAGGAGTCGTTGAGGTATCTCATTCATATCGCCAGTATATCGAACAATAGGCCGTCGGTGACGTTCTTTGAGATCCTTCGCAATTTGCTCGGGACTTTTGTCGTCTTCTTCGTCGATTTGACGCTTTTTGTCAAGTAGAGCGTAATGTCTCCGTGTACCATCATCGTCCACCTCATCGATAGTGTCAATGAAGTCGTCTGAAGGGCCAGAGACATTTTAGTTCTCGAGAGCGATAAGTTCCTGCACGAAAAACACACCATGTCCATATTCTGCGTCATCCTCTTCCTCCTCTTCATCTTCACTGACTTCTGCCTCGATATCGAGGAATGTAGACTTTTTGTGTCGGTGCTGGATATGCGTGTTTGTATAATCTGTGGGTTAAATTTGGAACTGCACACCTTGGCTCGTTTCTTTGCTTTCTTCCCTGAAAGCTCTTCTTCGTCTTCTTCATCATCTTCTTCATCATCCTCGTCATCGTCCTCGTCATCGTCATACCGCAATCGCCGTTGGGAAGAGGCGTGATCATTGTGATGAACGCCTTCTCGTTCGTTGTCCTCCTCTTCATCGGGCACTACCGGGTCTGAATCAAACATGTGACTGTCGTCTGCGTCAGCCATGGTGGAGATGGTGGAGATGGCAGTTAACGGTCAAAAGAAGCGTCTGTTTTTACAGTGACCTGAGTGACTGTCAATGAGTTGACGAGGTCCCGTGATTGATGTTTGTCCATATCCGACAAATCGTAACAAATCTAATCTGATTCAACTTCGCTAGTCTTCAGTAAATGCTTCTACATTGTTTATATGGTCGTGTTCTTAGATTTACCTGTGGACATCCTCCCTCTGATTATATCTTTCATTACCAGACCCTACCATCTCGCGTTGACTTGTCTTGTTAACAAGACTTTCCAAGATTTTGCCATCCCCAGGCTTTACGAAAGAGTATCCATATACGCATGGCAAAGAGAAGGAAAGACGAAGGTAAAATATATATCTCCCCTTTTAACAACCTCGAAATAGGACTCATAAGAACGCAGGTGATACAATTGTTCTCGACTCTAGCTCGTTGTTCACACTTGGCGAAACACATACGGCGACTTGGTATGTCCTGGTGATGGCTACGCTATGCTTCTCTCAACTATTCTCATAGAGATCCGCGACTTTCCCAAAGCAACGGCTGACGACAACTTAGTATGCACTGTCCTTCAAGGATTACAGAATTGCACCAATTTGCGGGCTTGCACATGGACTCGAGATGGGTCTCTCACTTCTGACATTCTTGAAGCTTTGCAAGTATCCGGAATGCTCAATGATCTCGAAATAAACGGTCGTAGCGAGGGAAATTTCAATCCGACGCTTCTACAGAATTTCACGCGATTGTCGCGATTGTCGCTGATAATGCCAAGTAATCCGGTTGTTCAAATATTGAACCCGTGGATCTCGATGACTGGTTCAAGTCTCCAAAGCCTCAATGTCATTTGCAAAGTCGCTTCATCTATTTTTCTTTCCAAGGTCATGATTGACGTATCGTTCAGGCGTCACCGTTGATTACAGATAATGTCTTAGAGACCCTTGCACCCGACTTATACAATCTCAAAAACTTGTATCTTACTGGTTGCGTTAAGGTTACTCACAGGGGAGTATGGGCCGTACTATTGCACAACACGGCAGGCCTAGTTGGTCTTGGTATCGAAGGTATCTCTCCACACTTTGTGAGTACCGTTATACCTAATGGTAAAATGACAAGATCGCCGAGTTACGAAGTAGGACATGGCTGAATTCAGTCGCCTATGTCTCAAATCGGATGTTCTCAAAGAGTTGTCTACCATCACACTCACAGTACATCCTCAATCTACACTAGACGCCTGGATGAACAACGTTCTGTCCCTTCTGTCTGCATCGCCGCTTAAGGACTTTCATATATACTCTCCTGGCGCGTTCTACGAGTCTATTGGGACAGAACAATTCTGGTCACAATTAGTGAAGGCTCATGGACACCGCCTTAATCGATTCTCTGTACATCGTATGCTTATCAACCTGACCGCTATCGAGGAGATCTGTCGGCGATGCCCTGTTCTGCAACAGCTATTCATTGTTGTTGAACCCGAGTCACTGGTGAGTCTGTCTGTTGCTTCTCTTACCTCCCTTTGAAATCTCATGATATTCTGCATCGGCAGTCTAGCCTTGGGCCATGCCTTTCCCATGCCAAATCGCTCCGTTCAGTTCATGTCAATTACCCCATAGAAGCACACACAGATGACGTGACTGTAATATCAGTGAAGGAGGCACTTTCAGTCATCCAGCACTGTAGTTCAACGCTTACGCAATTTGGTTGCAATGCAAGAGTATGGCAGGTAGTTTTGATCGTGGATTTCTTACTGAGCTGGTGCTCATGTTTCTTCTCATAATAGGTCACAAGAAGCAT
The DNA here is from genome assembly GCA_017657195.1 of Termitomyces sp. T70a. Taxonomy (NCBI): domain Eukaryota; kingdom Fungi; phylum Basidiomycota; class Agaricomycetes; order Agaricales; family Lyophyllaceae; genus Termitomyces; species Termitomyces sp. T70a. The sequence continues at coordinate 13,247 of JAGGAT010000664.1, read as the reverse complement.
AGAGATTCTGTCAAATGGAAGTTACGCCGTGCATCCACATCTATTGCCCTACGAAAGCCCCGATGTGCCAGAACCCTTCCTTGTTGTGCGAACCTGAGCGAGCCGGGGAAGAGGGAGCTAATTTCAAGCCGATCATACGTCATATAGGAGATAAACGGCCTTGATGGATGCTCACTACTGGCATAGCAGCGGAGATCTTGTATAACCAAACAGTCTAAATTATAAGAGTACTTAAACGTGAAGAATCAGCAGCCTGACCACATACTTGGCGTTATTTCGGAGTGAACGTCATCAATGCTCCAGTTTCAAGGTAAAATGAAGAGTCGACATCGTCACCGCAATCCAAATGCCAAAGAAGGTCGTTTAAAGGAATTTCCTAGTTGTTACTAATTCGAATCAGTAGGAAAATGCTACATATGCCTACTTAATATTAAATTCTAAAGCACAAAGCCGACAAGAGAAGTCCTTGTTAATTTTTACAAGATAATATGTCTTTCACTCAGCCAAGTCTACTAGAGGACAAAAAGATCGCATTTAGGACGGCCAACTCACATGTAGGCGGAGATAAGACGACTATGGTGTCGGTCTCTCCGCGACACCAAACGCTACTCCAAAAAAAGGACGGCCAACTCATCATCTCAACTGTCTTTTCGACACAATTTCTCTCAATCACCCTGGAATAAGCGAAGCTCCGTAGTTCCTACGGAATGCAACCTTTCCCACACAAGAACACGAGCAATTAGCGTAAATTGAACGTGCCTTGAGTCGAGGCGAGGGCGAAATTGACGTTACTTTTCTGATGTTCATGACTATTCCTCCCTTGCACCGAAGTAGATGGAGAAACCAACATAATCGTATTTGCTTGACTATGATTCAACCATCGATGAATGCCAACATTACTACGTAGCAAAGCCTCCCTGCGTGAGTGGACCCTCGGAAGTGCTTACGAAGGGTACAAACGCGCAGACAGCCAAGTCCTTGATAGACACAATCCATAATAACAGTCGTGCATTTCCGCATAGAGTATATCCAAAAATGGGGCCCTTTTTGCATATCGTAGCATTGAATTTTCAGAAAGGAGTGCCCGCGGGGAACTCCATAGGTTTGAACACTTCTGCACGCTTTTCTGCTCCACAAAGTCGCTCAACCAATGTCAATACAAAGGGAAAGGCAGTTCCTGATACCCATTCAATCAGATTGTATAGAAAAGGAGACAACGTCGAAGACTAACCAGGACCACGACTTGCGATAAACTAGAATCAATGATATATCCTTGACCTACGATGGCGAACAACACTGACCTTGTAATGAGATTACCGGACATAACCACCGAATCCTCGGAATAATCGAAACCTGTCCAGAATAGTTTAGTGGGTGTTCAAAGACTGATCAAAGTGGTCTCAAACCCTCAAGTTGGGCTTTGACGCTTGGATGAGATGTAAGAGGCTGCCTTGGGAGGCCTGAAGTAAGCGCCGCCAAGCTTCCTGATTTCAAAGCATGAGGCATATCGAGGGAGATCACTAATTCGACGCTAACCTGCGCAGATCATACCAACCAATTTATTTGCGTCGAGGTAGTCGCGGACTAGCTTTTGTACAATCGGACTCTTCGACATAGTGTCTGCACCTTTAGCACCACCTGGGATCACCAGAAGGTCGTACTTGTCCTAGATTATCCACGTGCATGTATCAATACCGTTCAATTGAGCAGAAGGACAGCAGCGAACGGGACCGAAATCTTTGCTATCGAGATAAAGGTCTGGCATTATGTTGATTCCGCGAGAACCCTTGGCGAATGGTGGACTTTGTACGTGAGGCCCTTCATTCTCGGGAACAAATGCAGATTTCGTTGCAACACCTGCACGGACAAGAGTATCAAAGGTGATAGTGCTTTATCGACCGTGAATCACACTTTTTTGAAAATTCGATTTAGAGAACGGCGAAGAGAAAACGTACAATTCCATTTCTTCAGTCCCATCTGCAATTAGGATCAAGGCGGAGGAAGCCATACTGCGGCCGCCTGTGTCAGGATAACTTGAACGTGTTAGATAGTGATGGGTTGATCAAGATAGGACAAGTGATATCAACTGACGTCATCATGCTTCTTTTTCTTCTCATACCTTTGAAGTGGTACTATCATACATGACGAAGATTTTCAATCTACTTGCATGAATAGCGTACGGCCGCGGGCAAAAAATCACTCATGATCATTTGAGTAATACCCAAGCATCAATTTACCGAACACACCGTGATTGAATCTCATCCATCCCACTGTCAAGCATCTCATCAGCTTTTTATGCGGCGAAAAGTCATGATCATCTATGAAAATTATCTCCTGCCGTAACGACGTTCTAACCTTACTTTGGTAGTGTTGTTCCAGGGCGTTGGGTTATTCGTCCATTGTCCTGGAGAAGCCTGCTTTTCCTGAAGGGCTAAAGTCGAAACTGCATCTCAAAACGAAGGATGCATATATGCCCCGACAGATCCTGATCTATAGCAGAACTATGTGCGACCACGGGGAAAGAATATTCATTAATACAGCATCCACATATATGGCTGTGTCCAGCGAAGAAGAAAAAATTATGACGTTTCATGTTTGCGACATGTTATCCATACTTGTGAGTGAACTAGTTCGTCGGAATGAACTGCGCCCCATCCCAGATAAAGTTTTTTGATAAGTCCCAGCGAGTGAGGGGTATAGTTTGACTGGTAACGCGGATTTACGAAAGTACCGGTTAGATCCGCCACTACAACACCGACGTGTCCAAAGAAAATAAGGGGCACAAATCAAGGCATGTATGAGTTCCCATTTCAGCCACATAACAAACAGAAAACAAGCGACACCAAAAAAGGATCGAGCTTGGGTTGGTCAAGGCGTGACCAATTACACAAATTTTACACGTCGTCCACACTAAGCCTCGTTGCACGGCGGAGTGCGACAAACGCCCATTATGATACCACCTTATTGTTCTTCAACGGATAAATCGCAGAATCCCAATGGCGGCGGAAGGGGCGGGAACACGGGACTCTGCAACGAGGATGCTTGTGGGTGCCGGTAAAAGAAAGTTTGAGCCTCGGCTAAACTGGCAGCGTTTCGAAAATCAATGATTAATATAATCTCTGTGGTTCCTGAAATGCTATGATGCGGTACGTAGGCGCAAAGACAATAAGCAAAAGTGAAACGTGGGGCTGTTTGATATATATGGCTTGCGGCACATGTTTTTGAAGCGCGTGGGATTGGTAAATTTCGCGGGAGCATGTCTGATCATCGTCAAGGGGGTGCGGGGCAAGTCGATCATGCAAGTCCGACTCGGATGTCCGAAAGGAAGGTCCCAAGGGGGGTTGATTTTATCAGTGTGATGAATACGATGCATCATACGTTATGAAGGGGGGCAAATTGTTTGGGAAAAAATTGTCAAGGCGGGATTGGTACACGCAAGGCATTTGCCGATATGTCTAAAGTGCGCAACAGCCGCTAGGGAAAGATATGATCCGTAATCACCACGTACTGATGTATACCTATAAGTCCAAGAGTCCCGAATTGTTGAAGCCATTCAAGGAGCAGGTGGGAAAGAAATAAAGAGATAAGCAGCGGCAGAAGTAATATCAACTACAACAAATGTTTTTATCTCGCCACGAGCACAAGATGGACTGAAAAGAGGATAGAGCAGAACATTGAACTGTATCCCTTGTATTATTCTTATCCATGAAAGAAAAGAGGAAATGGAGACAGCAGATGTGGGCGCAAATGAAAAAAAAGTCCCAGATACGAGTCAACAATCGAGATAATCCGCATGTATTGACCATGGCGTTTGAGAAATAGATTTCTTGGTGTTATAAACGTGTCGGGCTACAGAAGTAGTTGGCACGGGGACCGAGAGATAGACTGACTGACAGGCAGGATGCGGGATTTGATTGAGTCCGCATGCGCTACTTCGTTGTGCAGATACCTGATACAACATGATACAACATGAGCGATTATCGACACGTGTAGGAAACCACATGAAAGAACGCGTGTGAAGTTCAAGTAGTGTGCGAACGTGCAGTGACATTAAGCCCAAATCGTCATAATGGGCCTTTGAGAATTTGATTGTGCAATCGTATTTGATTCATAGTCAAAGGCGATGCCTACCAAGGAACAAGGGATTATTGGGGGGGCATGGTATCGTGTAATCAAAAATCTTCCAAAAAAGGAAGGATAAGTTTGCACCGAGTACAAACGAAAAGTTTCTGCGCGTGGGTCCGACGCTGCCGCCGCTGCCCGATGGTTGGCGCTTGGCGTTAAGAAATTTCCCCTCTGTTTGCGACGTTCAAAAGAGGTTGTGGGTCCAGATTGGAGCTCTTATGGAGATGATGCTCTCCTTGTCCGAAGCGCGTCTTTCGACTGCAAATACAAGGAAACGCGCATTGACTAAGAGAGTACAAGGGCGTTGTGATGGAGACAGAGTTGAAGGGGACTTCTGTGGAGGGCTGAACATTTTGAACAAGGACAACCAAATGCAAAGGGCGAAGGCCGCATCAGGACCCTGGCCAACAAACGAGTGACCCAAAATGGAAGCAGATCTGGATCGGCTTTGTGTCGCTTGTATTTAACTGGGCAACCACACAGAGTCCCGTCTTCACTTCACTATGTTCCAAGTTGCATCCCATCCCGCTGCCTTTGACCTCCACAGCTACGCGCCTGCCCCGCGTCGACCCTCAGCACCCAGTCTCGTTCCTGCCGTTCAGCTTCCTCGTACTCTTGCACGCCCGCCCTTTGCAGAGGTTTCTCATGAAGCCATCGTTGCTGCAGCTCCTGAGCTCGCCGACATACCAGTTGAATACATTAGAAGCAACCTTCGCTCTAAAGCCAATGAGTATGTAATTTTCCCCATTCTATCCCATCAGATGTATTCAAGCGTATCATAGAATGCTCGCAGGAATCGCTGCCCTCACGCCATCCCACATACCGAGTTCCATGCCTCGATCGCGCCTGCCCCATTCTCTAAACCTACCCCTGAAGGAGACTTCAACAGAGCCGAGCTACCCTACATATGTTCTCGCTGTTACCTCATCAAAAAGTCCCTCTGATATGGCAACGCTATTACCCGTGCATTCGCTAGTGCTTGCTTCTTATTGTGCCAACCTTCCCAGCCTTCCATCTTCCCAGCAACAGCCTCAATCGTCCACGCTTCACTTGCCTGTTTTACCCCTTTCCCTTCCATCTCCTGCGGCGTTTTCTGTTCTCCATTCTTTTATGTACCATCATCGCTTGGAGGCCGTTTTGAAAGCTCTCTTCCCTATGCCGACAGCATTCCTCCAATCCCTATCTCATGACACAGTGATGGGTGCTCTCGAATCGGGACCTATCCTTCACCAACTCTCGTCATACCTCTGCTCCTCCGCTTCTGCGAACCCACAAACGCTCACTATGCATGCTGCGCATGTTAAAGAACTCTGGCAGACCATGATTGCTCTCGGGCTTCATGACCCCGAGCTGTGGGACACAATCGATCTAGCATGGGAGGTCATCCTCGGGGCGTTTAGCCTCACAGCAACTGCACCACAGTGAACAAGCTCCGTCCTTGTTCCACGCCTTTCTATAGCACCTAATACAATTGTAGAACAATACTCAGATACCCTTACTGCACATTACTATCCTCTTCACCTCTATCTCTATGACTTGTCTGCGCATGGCCGCAACCTCACTGTATCTAGTAGACTAATTAATGTATTACCGCTTCCCTCGCACATCTTGCATTCTGCCATCCATAGCTACTTGATCCACTGTAGATCGGTCTTCAATTAATCCACGACTATAACGATCGAATGTCTGATCTCAAGCTTCGTAATCTGTAACTTCGAAGACAGAATTGTCACTTTGACATGCTTGCACTTTACTGTTGAGGAAAAACCATCCGTTGAGACCATAGTGATATGTAGGCATGTACTGTCATGTGTCACGATGTGAAATCGGTTCGCAATGTGAAGTTTGCGTTTAGCAACCAGATACACTTACCATCCAGGTCCTGAAAAAAAACATAGATGGTTATGGTATACATCATGAGTGATCTATGCTTACAGATCTCATAGAAAATTGAAGTTGTTGAAGTGTAGAAAATCCCAAAGTGTGAAATCAGACTGAGGTTTGTGCTGACCTGGGCTCAGTGAAATGGATCTGGAGCAGGCTGCCTATCCTAACAGCCTCCGGCTCTGTCTCACCTTCTGAGAGAGGCTCTACCCAATCCTCAAGGAGTGCATTGACAACCTTGTAGAGGGGCACCTAGCTGATGATCGGGTTGACTCATGGTACTGGGTTGCCCAGGACCAGTTATAGCTTATTGAGCTTAAGCATGACTTGTGCCAAGCTGCTGCCTTCCCATCAGCAGTGTTTCTCCACCCCTGCTCCCTGCTTCTGCACAGCAGTGCCTACTGTTGCTGCCCCTGTTGCTCTGCCCATGATGTTGTTGCTCCTCCCAGGCACTGTCAGGGGACTACTTATTTCTTCCTTCTTCCTTCATTCATTTCCTTATTTCCTTCTTCATTATCCCACCTTACTGCTCCCACCTTTCCAACTCTATCTATTAGTACTACTTTCAGCCTCCAAGATGCTCTGGTTCCCTTGGTTCTCTAATTATCCTTCAGACAAGTGAGACACCTCAACTCCAAGCATCTCAATGGAAGGAACACAGGATGATGCCACCCCACAGAAGAATTTGGAGGAGGATCTTTAAAGAGGTGACAGGAAAGTACACCTATATTGCCCAGTGCAAATTAGTTTATTTGAACACCACCAGCTCACCACCCAACCTCTCCTCTTCCCTATTGTCAATGGTACTCCCAACAATGCTGGGTTGATCTGCTCCATTGTGGATCTAGTCCTTTGCTGCTGGTCACATGCAGAGTGGGCCATCTTTGTAGTTACCAGCCTAGGGAAGCAGGACATGGTCCTCAGCTTCACCTGGCTCCAGGAGCATGACCTAGATAGATTGGATCAAGGGAAAGGTGAGCATGAGCTGGTACTCCTGGCATTGTGCCACTTGTTCAGAGGAGTCAAGAAAAGAGTGGTGCACTGTTTTGCAGGAACATGCTGCTATCCAGACATGCTGGGTAGAACACCTCCCCTTTGCTGATCTTAGCCTGCTGGACCCTTGCTCTTGGTGTTCCCTCATAGAGAGGCCTTCTATGAGGACAACAGGCACAGTAGAAGAGAACCTGAACAGAAAGATGAACACAAGGGAGAGTTTTGACCTGCCTGAGATTTGGAGCTACCAGACAAAGCTGTCAAGTAGGAGACCACATCTATGCAACTATTCTGTGGGGCCTACTGACTATGGAGGATATCCAGGCCAGCGAGACCACTTCACAATGACTGGTCAAGGCCTTTGCTGCAAATGCCATGCCTTGCATTTTCCAGGATGCAGTTCCTAACCATGTGCATAACTTTGAGGATGGCTTCTCTAAGGCCTAGTTCAACTCCCTCCCAGAGCACAAGCAATAGTACTACACAATTTAGCTTCAACACTGCCTCTGCTAGCTGCAGGGTCTATTTACTCATGCCTAGGGAATAGGATGAGCTAGATACCTTCCTCCAGGAAAATCTTGAGTCTCAATATATCCACCCCTTGAAGTCTATAATGGCCTTGCCTGTATTCTTCATCAAAAAAAAGGATAGCTCCCTCTGGTTGGTCAGGACTATTGCTTGGTCAATGCAATGACTACCAGGAATTGCCACCCACTCTCTCTCATCTCCAAACTCGTCAACAACCTCTGGAGTGCATGCTATTTCATTAAATTGAGTGTCTGGTGAGGCTACAACAATGTGCACATTCAGAAGACAAGCAGAAGGCAGCATTTTAGACCAACCATGGGCTGTTCAAGCTGTTGGTAATGCTTTTTGGCCTCACCAACAGCCCTGCTAACTTCCAAACAATCATGAACAACATTTTCCAGGACCTGATCACAGATAGCATGGTGTGCATGTACCTTGATGATATCCCCATCTATACCAAGACATTAGAGGAGCATTGCCACATCACTAGAGTTGGCCTGGAATATCTCCACCTCTACCTCAAACTAGAAAAGTGCACTTCAAGCTGATCATCTTGCACAGAATGGCAGAGATAGTTTCAGTTAAGGTGGCTGGAACCCCAGAATAAGAAGGAAGTACAGGCCTTCTTAGAGTTCACCAACTTCTGCCAACAGTTCATCCAGGACTTCTCTCACCATGTGTGCCTGCTGTTTAACTATACTAGGAAGGACATCACCTGGTAATAGAGTGACATGGAGCAATAGGCATTTGATGTCTTGAAATTTGCTGTCACCTCCAAGCCTGTCCTCATCTTCCCTGACAACAACTGTCCTTTCCACATTGAGAGCAACAGCTCTGACTTTACAACTGGTGTGGTCCTATCCCAGCAGTCCCTAGAGGTTAAGAAGTGGCACTCATTGTCTTCTACTCCAAGAGCCTTAATGCTGCAAAGCAGAACTACAAAATCCATGACAAGGAGATGCTGGTGATCATCTGATTTCTAGAGGAGTAACACTACTTCCTAGAAGGTGCTCAGCACAAGTTCAAAGTCTGGACAGACTAGAAGAATCTAAAGTACTTTTGAACAGTCAAGAAGCTCAACTGTTATCAGGCCTGGTTATCTCTCTATCTCACCAACTTTGACTTCTCCCTGCACTACAAGTCTGGAAGAAGCATGGGAAAACTAGATGCTCTGTCCCAATGTGCTGATCATAGCTCCAAAGCCAGAGACAATAACAACATTTTCCTCCTGCACCCAGAGCTGTTGGCCATTAATGAGCCCCTGGTCTGGCCCAAAGCATTTTTTGCCTTTTATGCACCATTTAGCACTAGGCCAGGGCAGCAAGACTCCAGCACCCCCTACTGACAAGTTCCCCATTCAGTGCCATCTTTTCCTCACATCTAAGTACAATACCTAGAGGCCATAGCACAATACCTACACACCAGCTAGCCTTGCCACCTGCCCCATAGTAGGTCACAAGCACTGCTGGCTTGCTGGCTCTCTTTTCCATGAGGTGTGCTCCCATTAGGTCCAAACTTGATAAATCTTGATCACATAACACATCATGTCCTCCATCTGCATGTGCTGCCCTGTTTTAACCTTGACATCTGATGGACATCATGCCACCATCCATGCATCTTGCCTCCACACTTTGCCAGTAGTTGCTGCTACCATCAGCAGATCACCGCTGGCAATACTTTCCTCTTCCAGTCTAATGCCAACTATGTCTGTTTTTGATCTAATAATGACAGCTGACTAACAGCTGGCACTTTCTGTCACTGCCCCAATGCACTAAATTACAATTTAGTGCCCACCTTTGCCACAATCCTGTCACAAGACTGACATCTTGCATGTTACCTGGTGGCATGCCTTAGCTAGCCATCTGCATGACCATTTCTGAGTAGCATTTACCTTCATTATAGTATTATTAATGGACCTTTACTTACATTTTCATTAGCGGCAACTATTAGAGTTATTGCTAATCCTTCACTAAGTCACTGCCTTCACTTACTATAAATACTTTACTTTTTGTCAGTAGCAAATCATCCAATTGCACCAAGCCCCTTTTGTCCCACAGTTTGGATTTCTAAGTTCACTGGAAGTGCTAAGCCATTAGCTGTCTCACCTCTCTTCTGCTATGCCAGGACTCTATTGCAAAAGCTGCACTGGCCCCATGCTCTGGATGACCCTCTAAGGCAAAATCCATATGCACAATGAGTGGGACCTTCAGAATGAACACCTTACCTTCTGTGGCCCCATGAGCACACTGCTAAACAACTTAGACTATGCAAAAACTCTGTTCCAGTATATCTACAAGACATGGTGATTCAAGAGACCCTATGAAGACCTGACCATAATAAAGTTCATGGAAAGCACCAAACTAAAAGAAAAGCAAGGATCTGACAATGCTGGAGAACAAGCCTAAGTATTATATATTACACATTAACTTTAAGTACACACTAGCTTTGTGTCACAAATGCATAATATTGTCACAACCTGCACTCTCTCAAGCCATTACACATTATCCTGGGCTATCATGCACCTCCCCAAGCCATCACACATCATTTCAGGCCATCACGCACTTTTACAAGCCACTATGCATTATCCTGGGCCATCATGCACTTGTCTGAGCCATTACACATCATCCCAGGACATCATGAGAACCACCTGGCCCACTAGCAAATCACTCAACCCCCACACAGGCTGCTTGGCCATTACACATCATGCCACTCACCAAATGCTTGAACTGCCATCAATCTTGCAATCCACCTGCTGTCAGGAGACACTCCCTTTTCTCTCCTTCTTTCTTCTTTTTTCCTTTTCTCATCTCTTTTTTCTAATGTCTCCACACTTACATTTATTCTATTGATTTACTTATCTTTAGTCCAGGTTAGCTAGTGGCTGTGTGCTTTGTAAGTGCTTGTCCCAGCAGCTGCTGACAAAGCACAAGCCCCAGTGGCCTCTTACATAATTGGGCCACATGACTTTTAACACTATTTTTGGACCCTTAGCTCTGGGAAATCTTAGACTTGTTCCCTTTAGATTCTCCTCTGCCAAGTAATTAGCTACTTACTACCCTTGTTATATTTACCTTCTAATATACTTTGGATTCCCCTCTGCCAGTTGTGTAGTTAGCCACAACCTCTGGAGGTTGCTCTTACACCCACACAATCTCCTCAATACAGCTGCCCTCCACCCCACTGCCATCCATAGAATCCTAAAACCTGCCCCAAAACTCTTCTGAGACCACACCCCTTCCACCCATAATATATAAAGACCATATGTAGCTCTCATGTACCTTAGTCTTGATATTGCTAATAACTATCTGTGTTTGCTTAACTTTCTGTCTAATCTCTTTGTGCTTGTTTCTGTCTCTTCCATGCTTGCCTTAGTTACTATTCTGGCATGCACTCCACTTTACTAAATTGCTCCTATCTTGTCTCTGAGATCTCCCCTGTTAACTCGACCACTTCACCTACTACTCAGCTCTAGAGTAAGCCCACCATTCCCAGAACTCACTCCACCACTGTTTTGTGCCCCAGATTCTATGAGCGGCGGTGGGATGGAGAGCAGCTGTATTGGGAAGATTGCACAAGGGGACCATGCAATTGGCAGCAGTACAAATGTTTGGCAAGTGGCATGATGCGTGATGGCTAAACAGCCTATGTGGGGGTTGAGTGATCCGCTGATGGACCAGGAGTTTCCGTGATGCTCTGGGGTGATGCATGATGGCTCAGAAAGATGCATGATGGTCCAGAATAATGCATAATGGCTTGGGGAATGCATGATGGCCACGTATGATGGGTGCTCCAGAGGCTTTGGGGCTCTGGAGCTGTTGGGGGTTTTTGGGGGTGACAGGGGAAGGGTTGTGACATGTGCCAGCATGAACGCATGCCAGCATTTGTTCCACCAAATGTGTATGTAAGCTGGTCATGTAACCACTGTTTGTTCCATCCAATGTGTACATAAGCCAGTCACATGACCTTTGGGATTATTTTTGGATGCCTGGCTCTGGGGATCCTCAGACTTGTTCTCTTTGGATTCCCCTTTGCCAGGTGATTAGTTATATTTCTATTGTACTGTACTGGCTTCTAATATACTTTGGATTCCCCTTTGCCAGTTGTATGATTAGCCGCAACTTCCAAAGGTCACCCTTACAGCAGAACAAGTCTCCTAATTCTGGTCCAGAGGCCCCTCATAGCTTGCTCAGTATTCTAGGCCCCTATCTGTTGCCTCCTCACCAGTCTTAAGCCCCTTTGCTTCTATGTCTCAGCTTGCCCCTTCAGATCTGCTCTTGGATGCCCCACGGGACAAAGCCTGGAGTCGCTTGCTTCAACTAGAAGCACAGGTGCAAATCACCCAGACCTTCTTATTCCACCACACTTCTGAACTCTCCACCCTCCATCAAACTACCAAAACCATCTCCAACTCCCTCTGGGTGCTCCTTGAGCACCTCCCTGCAGCTTCTGCTGCACCCCCTCCCCCTCTGACACCAGCTCCACACTTCCCGAGTACAAGACTGGCCCCTCCAGTGCAGGGGCGCATCAACATTCCATGCCTGGCACTTCTGGATGCATACAATGGTGACTGTGCAACTGGAGAGCATTTTGTCCAATCCTGTGTCACCTATATCTAGCTCTGCGGTGACGAGTTCTTTTCTGACAAGCTGAAGATTGTATAGGTCCTGTCCTACATGAAGTCCAAACGGGCCACCACCTATGCAATGAGGGTTTTCCAATGTTCCAGAGGCGTCACAGGGTTTGCAGACTGGGCTGTATTTGTACAAGAGTTCCATGACAAGTTCTTCCCCCAAAATCCCACCAAGACTGCCATGTTAGCCCTCCAAGACAAGGACCAGTATGGGCAAAGCAGGAGGTCCTTGGACAATTACATTGGCTCTTTCCAGGCCCTCGTAGAGCAGGCCAACTACCCTGATGGCCTACAGCTCTGCCTCATTTTCTGAGAAGGGCTGAACCTGGCCCTCATAGAACAAATGGACAACCTGGCTAAAGGACACCTCTCTGACAACTGGGTGGACTCCTGGTACTGGGTGGCCCAGGACCAGTGGCAACTAATGGAGCTCAAGCTCAACCTTTGTTGGGCCACTGCCCCTCCTCCTGCCACTCACCCTCTGACTCCTGCCTTGTGTTTTTAAGGGCTCCCACTGGTGGACCCTATCCTAGTAGCCCCTCTAGTACACCCACCAATATGTCTGGCGCTACTCCCAGGAGTGCCCATAGACATTGACGCCTCCCACCAACAAGCCGCTCTTTTGCTCCTGTGCCAATGCTGTGGCACTCCTGGCCACTTTGCTCATAGGTGCCTCCTAGGCCTCAAAGTCTGGTTCCTTGCTCCTGAGGAACAGGAGGAGCTCCTCCTGCAACTCCTGGCAGCCCGGGACTCTGCCAGAGTTTCCTCATCTGACACAAACACCCCAAACCGCCTAGAGGAGGAAGCGCCCAACATCCAGGCCACTGCGGAGATGTTGGAGTAGAGTTTTTAGAAAAGCAATGGGTGAATAGTACACCCCTGTTGCCTAGTGCTAATCAGTTTGCCTGTTTGTCCGTAGAAGAGACCAATACAACCTCTGCTGATATCCCTGCATTGGCCACTATAAGCACTCCCTCTGTAGCCGGTGGCTACAGGTAGAACAATCTTGCGTGGTTCACGCAGTAGCTGAATCAGACCGAGATATCGGATTAGACTAGATACGTTGTGAATACAAGATGTTGTCTTT
>JAGGAT010000663.1:0-20709 GCA_017657195.1 Termitomyces sp. T70a | reverse complement strand
AGGTGGGTCTCAACCTGTGCCATAAGTTCACTCTGAATTGCTGTGAAGACCAGTGCTGCTATGCATTCCTCCCCAGTGGCTTCTTCAGGTGTGGACATCATCATCTGAAAAAAAAATTTAGGTACATTGCTTCAAGTGTGAGGGTCTAATCTGTTGATTGCAATATGCCACATACAAGAACTATAAAGATAAAATGTATTGGTGTCAGTCCATGGTACAAACCCTTGTATGTGCTTAAAGATGGACTGAATTGATATATGGACTATCAATCTCATTTCCAAACTATGCTCCTAAAATCTGCATTGCCATTCCATCACTGGCTATACAGATGTTCCCTGGAATTTAAGGGCTCCCTGGTTTTAGTCTTCTGCTGTTGATAAAATTGATTCTAAATTCTTTAGTTCTGAGTGGGATTATCTCTGTTCTTGAGGTGTTGAAGTTAGCTCCTAATGCAATGCACCAATCATCAAGGATACCATTGAGCATTGGGAGATTATCCTCCATAAACAGGAAGGTGGTTGTATTGTCAGCAAAAAGGCTTGCAATCAGTTTTTTTGCTGTGTTCTGGGATATTAAAACCTTTTAGGTCTGAATCCTGAAGTGAGGCTGCTAGGAATTCTATAGCCAGGTCAAAGAGCAGGCATAACAGCAGGTCACCTTGCCTCACTCCCCTAGTTACTTTCCATGGGGAGCTTAGTATTCTGGTTATCATGATTCTCATTTCTGCTTTACTGTACAGTGGTGATTTTACTGTTTTTATGAAGCTCTGGAGTATTCTGAAAGTTTTCAGAGTCATCTATAGGTAATCATGTTCAATTTTATCATATGCCTTCTCCTGATCCAAAGCAACTATCATTCCATTGTTCTCCATTGCTTTAGCAAAAATGAGTTTTGTTTGTTCTGTTATGCTTCTCCCAGGAGTGAAACCAGCTTGACTAGGGTGTATGAGCTCAGATATCTTTTCTGCTAGTCTGTCTGCATGATCTTTGTCAAAATCTTGTAATCTGTGTTCAAGCATGTAATTGGTCTATAGTTTGCAATATCTGTTCTTTTATTTTTCTTATAGAGTGGGCACATCCATCCTTCAGTGAAAGGGAACCCCTTATGTACTCCATGTAGCTGGACATTAACAACAACTCTTTAGAGCAGGACCAGAATATTAAAGGGTGTTTGGGGTGCACTTCTTCCCATTGTTGTCTTTGAATTGTTGATGAATTTGTCATTAAAAGATTTCCAGAAAACATAGGAAATACTATCTATACTTGATGCTCATTCATTTTTAGATTTTTTAGAGCACTCAGTACTTCTTTTCCAGATATGAGGGCCTCAAGAGTACTTTCATTGTCTTTTCTTCATGTATTTCCTCTGAGATCATCTTACATTGCTTTTGCAGGTTGTTGTGATAATTTCTTGCCAATTCTGCCATCTTAGCTGAGTAATACTCATATGACTAGCTTGTTGGATTATGATCCTCTCTGTTTTCTCTTTTTAGAGCATAGATCATGTCTCAGGGTTTTGTAGCTTTGCTTAATCTCATCCAGTATTTACATAATATTTCTTCCTCAATCTTGTTTTTAATTGCAATTTTTTCTCTTTTATTGAGATGGTTCTTTCTTGCCAGGCTCTGTAACTGGTCTGAGAGACTCCTTAATCTTTCTTGTTTTGTCTGCTCATTCTTTTGCCTTTTCAAAAGCTGCTCTCTGAGTTTTGCTCTTCCTCTCAAATGCTGAGACAATTTCTTTGTCTCTTATTTTTGCCCTCTCAAGTATTGCATTTTTCCATTCTAGGTAGACTGTTTGGGGGTTTCTATCCCTGGTATGTTCTGATTGCCTAAGCTTTTCAAGGGCCCTCAGACCTTCATTACAAACAGAATTCAAGAAGTTTTTATCCTTCAGCACATGTTCTTTAATTGTCTACCTTCCTCTTTCTAAATTGGGTGCATCCCTGTGTGCAAGTTGAGCTGATACCATAAAATATTCCATTCCTGGGATTGTCTGGGAACACTCCCTTTTTTCTCCTTCTCTCTTCCTTTTTCCTTTTCTCATCTCTTCTTTCCAGTGTCTCCATACTTACATTTATTCTATTGATTTACTTACCTTTAGTCTGGGTTGGCTAGTGGCTGTGTGCTTTGTAAGCACTTGTCCCAGCAGCTACTGACAAAGCACAAGCCCTAGCAGCTGCTTACATAATTGGGCCATGTGACTTTTAACACTATTTTCAGACTCTTGGCTCTGGGGAATCTTAGACTTGTTCTCTTTGGATTCCCCTCTGCCAGGTGATTAACTACTTACTATTCTTGTTATATTTACCTTCTAATATACATTGGATTCCCCTCTGCCAGTTGTGTGGTTAGCCACAACCTCTGGAGGTCGCTCTTAGAGGGATTTCTAAATGTTCTATTTACCATTTTCTTGCCATACTGAGGACATCTGCAGTCACATAGATTCTGTCCAGTCTCAATGTCATCTCTGTAGATTCTTGCATGAAGGAATCAGATCTTGAGGTGAAAAATGTGTCTCTCCACCCATCTTTTAGTTTTAATATTTGTTTTAGGTTGTTCAGAGCTTTAGTTACCTCATCTGGATCTGCTCTTATTGGTAGTTTATTTGGCTGTTGACCTGCATACTGCGCTCTTCCTTCATCTATCTAGTGAGGTGAATTGTCTTAATGACCTCTTTCTTCACAATATGGTCATTTACTCAACTGCTCTGTTGCTTGTGCTTGTCCATGCTTACTGGTTACTCGTTCCTCAATACTGGCTCCATAGTTTCTTGAACCATGACCTTTTTGATCTGGTTGAGCAGTATGCCTAACAGATTGCTGCCTCATGTCATTGATGGGTACTCTCCCATCAAACATAATTCCTTAAGTGACTTCTCCACAGAAACCTCAGGTTTCTCAATACTCCTGCAAGTCAAAGACACTTTGACATGCATCAATTGCAAATCAATTGACTACAATACTCCCACCTGCCCATTCCTAAACATCCCAGGCTGACTAGGATACAAACCCTCCCAACAGTCATCTTTGGACATGCTAAATGCATATGATGATGAGTCCAGCTATTTCAATGAAGGGCCCTTTTTTCCAAGGAAAGTACATGGGCAGAGGTAGGGGTGGATGAGGACACTCAAACTATAGATGTGGAGAATGAGGTTTTTTCTATTAAATATATGTCCAAGGACAAATCAAATATTTATGTTGCAATACAAATGTTCCTCTTCAAAAATAGACTGTTTTCACAGGCTACTGACATGACTAAACACATTATAACTCAAAACTCCAAAGTTAATCAACTCCTGACAGTTAAAAAGTGCCTACTGAGGGGCAATTGAGTATTATAACAAACATCAATGGTTCCAACATCCCAATGGCCAGGGGGTCTGTAGAGTTAGCCACCTCTCTACTCCCAGAAACAGGTCATGGGAATGACAGAGGTGGGCCCTCAAATTGAGGACAAATCAGCCCTAGTAATAATTCAAGGGATTATCTGCCCAGAACAAGTGAAGATAGACCTCTCCAAATACTAAAAATTAGAATACCAGCAAGACCTGCACTCCAGGAGGCCCAGCAAAGAAGGGAGAATACCACTCTTGCCAAATAGCACAACATCAGACCAATGAGATATGGTAAACATGAATACTTTTGTAGACAATTGAGTTGTGAACATCAGAGGATATGGAGTGGGTGGTGCCCTGTTGTCAGAGACAAAGTGGCACTACATTAATCAACTAGTGAGAGACAAAAAGATCATAATATCATTGATTCAAGAAGCACACCTAACAGAGGAAAGAAAAGAGGTGGAAAATCTTTTTGGAAAAAGATTATAAATCTTCCACTCAGCTGACCCATCAAATCTATCAGGAAAGGGTGGAGTAGCAATAGTACTTAATCATAACATCACAAATGTGGAAAATGCTACAATTATGGAACTAGTCACTGGCAGGGCTCCAATGATCTCAACAAATTGGCACAAAGATAAATGCATACAAATCCTAGCAGTTTATGCATCAAATGTGTCCCTAGGAAATGGGGAAAAGAACAAAGAGTTCTGGTTAGGCCTTGGAAACTTTTTCCAAAGACACCCAAGGGTAAGAACTGGTGTCCTAGCAGGAGACATGAATGTAGTTGAGGACTCACTTGTATAGGCATTTGTTTGAGCATGGGGCTGGAGAGGTAGGTTGATAGTATGGAAAAATGGAAGTGTGTACAATTTTGCTTTGTGATTGCATTCAGCATTGGTTGAGTGATCTATTCCAGTGCAGTAATCCAAAGGATTTCATACACAATCTCAGATTTTCTCTTACAAGGCAGGCTCTTAGGTGTAGTAGACTGAGCATGAGATGGAGAACAAATTAAGCTGATAATTTAAGGAAACTGCATGGTAGATGTTGCATTTAGATCATGTGTGTTCAGCATTTAGTTCATTTTGTCTTAATATACTAATGCAAAATCAAAGTTTTATATTTGAACTTAGATGGCCTGAATGGAATCAAGGCAGTACTGAGTTTATAAATCTTTGATTCACTAGTTGCAGTGGCTTAGATTACACACAGTGCACACTTAATAAATGTAGTGTGGATTTTAGTTTTATTGATTTATCTTGAGCTTTGCTTAAAGCCCACTCAAAGAGGGGATCAAACAGTATAAATACTTTATTCTCAAAGTCAATTCTAAGCTCCTTGGCCTAAGCAGTCCACTACCTGAGAACCCTGAGCTGTGGCAATAGATTGCTTGCCTGTTCTTTCCCCATCTTTTTCCTTTTTATACCCTCCTCACATGCACAGACCAATGTATTTGATGCATGATTGTCTTATTCTGGTGTGTACCATATACTGGTGGAGGCTTGGTACGGCCTAGCTTGGTCCAGGAAAAGGTTTAGCCTGCTTCACAGGCTAAACCTTTTCCTTCCACTTCCTCTCCCTTCTCTCACTCTTTGCTTCCTTCTTTCTCCTTTCCTCTGCCTCGTTTTGTTGCCTCGCTCGGTCATGGTCTATTGCATGTGACTGTGATGGTTTATGAGGACAGTAGTTACAGGGGTGGGAGGAGTTGTGATGAGGTTGTTCATGATCGGTTATGATCGTTTTCATGGGATCGATCTCGGTGATTAACCCGAGATCATCTCCCATCAACCTCGTTGCGTCTTTGGCTAATGCCGTTCCATCGTTTACTGTTGCTTTCTGCGCGTTTGGACGTCGTTGGGCTGTCTTTGTAGTGGATGGGTGGTGCTTTTTACTTTCCTGAGGTAGGCATGGTCTACAGTTTTCGACCGTTTTTACACTTAGCTTACAGTTTTCAACTTTTGTGTATTTAAGATGACAATGATAAAGTCTTTTAGTTTTCTCAGGCTTGGTCTCAGTTTTGAGGCCAACGTATCAATACTTTAGTCTTCAAGTATACGATTCCTCAAGGCCTCAAGACTTAATCTATGATACACTCTTAGATAGCAAAGGATCGACACCATCGTGATACTAGACGACAGACTTAATCGTCAATCAACTTTTACATCTAAACTGAGTGTCCGAGTCCATAAACTAGTTTGCATTGAATATACGATGTTACTTTACACATTAAAGAAATTTAGGAAATCTAGAGGTTTCAAGGATGAAAATTCTACGGCGGCCTGTGATTATGATGCGTCCAATATCGTCGATCAAAAGTGGGGTATCGAAGAGTGATGCCTTGCGTAAGAACCACTGAATATCCGGAGATACGTCGAGTTGATGTGCAGTGACAATGTCACGATGTAGATGATTTGTAGTGCCGATTTTGACTAGGACTGAACCATGTTTCTCGACAAGCGCCTTGTATGTTCCAGCCGTATACAAATTATATTCGTGAGGCACATTCATATACTGCTCGAGACGTGGTGGATGCTCAACATTATGAGGAACCACCAGATGATAAACTATCTGTTTGGAAGTCAAAACAAGAATAACGGCGTCGTTGTCCTGGATCGTTTGATGATGTTCAAATTGATGATCTCCATGAATGTCAAACGTTGACCATCGTGGTTGTGACGGAATCTGGGGGATTACGGGGGCGGTAGGTTGATCGTCGGTCATTGTTCCTATATCGTATACGAAGACATTATGGACGGAGACAAAGACCAACTGGTTTCCGGGAAGCAGCAATACAGAATCCTAAATCGCCGATATAAATGCTCGTGTACATTGGATGAAAGGAACCTCACGTACCGAGTCTCCAGAGTATGGAACACTAGGAAAAATTACTGCTCTACGATGCGCAGACTCCGTAGAGGACCTCCAGTCAAAAATTTCAATGTACGACCGGAACCCATATGTATACATAAGCCTGGCAAGTAGATTACCAGAAAGACTGACGGAGAATACACTGGTACGGGGTTCAGTCGCTGGAAAAGAATGTAAAAGATGTGCTTCCAGGCATGCAGAGGACCCATGTCCACTCAGATTGACTGACCAGATCATAAGATCAAGAGAACCATTTACAGACTGTGCTGGTGTGTGAATTTGGATTCAAGTCAGTATCACTCGTGTTATGCATCTGACTGCAATACGACTGACCATAGTATTCCGAAGGATAGGTGACCATGAAAAACTCGGACGTTGGACTCGCGTAATTAACGTCAACGGCTCCGCAATATAGGAATTGGCCTTTGGCGTCTTCGCGTGGTGGCACTAATAAATTGCTCCGCATTTGGGGATCTTCAAGGTCATGGTACATAGTTGAACCGTCGTCCGTAGTGGTCAGAAGCCAGCGTCCACCTGGGACCAGAGTCAACGTACGATCATCGTCCAAGGAGATCACGCGCTCATGAACGGGATGGCTTTTACATTGCCATTCCCAATCGGCACTTCTTCGTTGCAACACCCAGGACTCCAGTTCCAGGGGTGAATACATGTCGAGACTTTCTTCCGTTGCCAATCTTAATCTTTTCTCTGCCGAATAACTTAGACACTGGTTCGTCCAAACTTCCCGTGTTCGTGAAACGTCATTGAGTTGTTTGCAAACCTGCAGGCATCGATCCATTTCTTGGCTTTGTATTGAAAGTCGACATACCCACCTGCCTCATGATAAGCAAGTCACGCCAATGGACATGCTTCAAAATCTCGGTTAGAATTTCGGAAGGTAAGTCGCTGAATCTGGACGTATGTCGAGATTCCTTGGGGTTTATAAGCATCAAAAGCTTTCAAAGTGAGTCATAGAATTGACGTACTTTGCTTCTCCACGACCATGGCCCTACCAGTGACGAAGGAATCCACGGATCAGTCTTTAACAGTCGGGTGCCACGTAGTCCCAGAAAATTAAAAGGTATGTCCTTTGGAAGATTCAGACGCCAGGATATAGGTAAATGGCAGATGTGGTCTCACTGTTTCTCCTGCATTCATGTTATTTTTTGCCGTTGCAAAATCGAGGCTGGCAATGCCTGCCAAATCCGATTTTTTTGTAGATGTTTACTATAAAAACAATGTAAAAATAATCCAACTAATTTCGAAATATTATTTGAATATTTTTGTAAAAATAATAGAAAGAATATTGTAACTGAACAGCACCTTCAGCATCAAGGGGATCTGTAAAAATGCAGATCACAGCTCTGTTTGTTCTCACCAATGTTGAACTGTACTTTTCTTGGTGCTGCTTGAGTTTTTGCTGGCAGCTGAGTAAGTTCAGTTACAATATTCTTCCTATAGTTTTGACAAAAATATTCAAATAAAATTTTAAAATCAATGAAATTATCTTCACTGTGTTTTTACATTGTTTTGCAAAAGAATATTGATTCCTGCACCCAGTGAGTACTCAGTAGCAACTATCATTACAGAATAGAGCAACAAGAAAAGTAAGAGTTGAATAATAAAATGGGTTATAACTGTTATACTTGGCCTCAGCCAATTTCATTATAAGGAAATACTCATTTTGGTAGATAACTAATAAAAACTATACAAGTAGAAATCTTCAAAACAAAGTTGGCTATTTCATAAATTTTAGTTTAAACAGTGTGTTTCTGCTTTTGTTGTAGATAGAGAAGGAAACTCAAACTGTAGGAATTTCTTTGAAGTACATGTCATAAATTAGCTTATGTAATACATGTCTGAGCAACAAGATCTTTGGATTGTTGGTGATCCACTCATATAACACTTACTCCAACCATGTGTGGTACTCATATTTGCCTGAAAAGCTAGCATTCTCAATGCCCAGGAGACATACCAGCAGAAACAAGCAGTGAATGCTATTCACCACTTCAGGTGAAAACATGTGAGCTTTGAAAAATGCCAACCAGCACACCAAAAGATTGGATATGAACTTGGATTACCTCTTTAGTGTAACTATTTACATTCTAAGGAAAGATTGCAGTAGATATTATATTATTAGACTTGGATAATATGAGGCAATCAAAAAGAAGCAAGTAAGCATATAGATGAGGAGAAACATAAGATAGGCTCATGTTCAGGCCTATTGATCAGGTGACCTGTGACTAGCTGTGACATAACTGTGGACACTTGAAGAATACCTGATAGCATTCAGAAGTGGGATCCATTGGTTGCATGTGTTGACATTAGGTTGGGCAGCAGGCCTTGACTGACCAAGGGCCATAGTCATTTCTTTTGAAGTATCAATGGAGGGGATAAGATTCATACAGGGGTTGCAGGTAGTTAGGTTGGGGTGTTTGGGCAGTGTAGTAATCAGATACTGAGCATCTATATAGATCAACCTGATATCCTATAGGATCATAATTTTGAGTATATGTAGCCATCAAAAATGGTATAAGGAATGTCTCAATATTATGTTAGGTTTCACTAACTCAGAGGCCTTTGCCAAAGAAGCTATGCCCTTATAAGGCAGACTTGAGTGCTGAACTACATGTACTCCAACTCCAGGGTATTGTCCAGAGCACAGAATGTCAAAATGTGCAAGTCTGAAATTAAATAGCTTGCTCTAAAGTTTAAGAAGTTGAGTTTAAGTGAAAGTTGAGTTGATTATGGAGTTTCTTAACTAGACCAGGATCTGTTTGCATTGTGTAGTGTCATTTAATGTGGTGCATGCTGAACAAGTATTGACTGAGGCAAGTGTGAAAGAGACAAGAGAAAACAAGCACAAGAAGAGAAACACAACAAGTTATTAATAATATTGAGACTGAAGTACATTGAAGCTACCTATGGTCATTATATACTATGAGTATGTGGTTCTGGAGAGTTTATGGGTAGTAGTAAGGCAGATGAACAGCTGTATTTGAGGAAATTGCATGGGCAGCCCACAGGATTGACAGAAATCTGGGTGTCTGGCCTTTGGCATGACAATGATGTGGGATGGCTAGGCAATGACTGGGCACTGCTCAGATCATTGTAGCAAGAGGTGTGATGCTTGATAGCTAGGTGTCAGCTCAGTGATGTGCATGATGGTGGGCATAATCTGGGTAGTGGGAAGGTCAGTACACATTGGGACTGGCAGGGGAGCTGTGTGGGGGTCCCATGGAGGTTTTCCAGAGGTGGTTGGAGAAAGGCTTTCAGAGGGGGTTCATGACACTTCCCTACTTTTTTTTGTTGATTTTTAGCATCTTTAGCTTTATTAATGTTCAGATGGGATAGTATCAGGCCCATTTACTTCTCTGTTTTTACTTTTAGTTGTTCTATTTCTTCAAAATTACCTATTCTACTTACTTCTCTTCTTGTGCTACTGGAGGTTACATAGATTGTTGGTTGGAAACTCAATATCCAAACTACAATTTTTTGTCACATTATTGTCACATATCCAGCCACCTCTCAGTCATCTTACACATAGTATCTGACAAGATACATTATGTTGATTGATTTACTTTTCATTTACTTACCAGTTACTATAGATTAATTAGTGTATCACTCTACAGATATAGAAGTTGTCTTACACACAGTGTCTGACTGTGAGGGATTAATTGGTGTATTACCTGTACAATCAGCCCATTCCTGTACCTCCTTGAGTTATTGCTCCAACTCATTTCTTGTTGATATAATGTATTCTTTTGTTTCTTAGTAAGTTTAACCCAAGCCTCCTGACCTTTTGATCCCTAATGAGCTTTTCTATATAAAATAAATGTCACTTTATATAGAATGCATTGTTCTTGGAGTTACAGAAAAGAGCCTGTTTACCAAGCTGCTAATATAGTGTTGTAAAATGCCATTTCTTGAGAATTTTGTGTCTTTTCTTTTTATTGGCTGCATAATACCCCAACTGCCATGCAAAGTCTCCAATCAAATTGTTAGTTCTTACATACTGCAAAAGGATTTACATTAAATGTCTTTGCAATCTTTCATAGTCCAGCCAAGAGCTCTGATATCTGAGCCTTGCTAGTATGATTGACTAAAGTTCTCACTCCTAGTAAGTATAATTTCCATGACTAAGCATCAAAATTCTCATAGTTGACTACTTTGAGGTAATAAGCCTAAGTGCACCAGTTACATAGCATAGCAGGTGGAAAAGGTCATGGACAGAAGTTGCAGGAATGAAACCCAGCTTAGTAACTGGGATCAGACCATTATAGGTGACATCTAACAGCCATGCACAGCAATGAACTTCTTCTATCAAAGGTAGCACCAATGATAGATAGATGGACAAGTAACAAATGGCATTAAACAATCAAAATGGATGTTTACAAGCAACAGCAGCACTTAGAGGTTTAAAATAATGAAGTTCTTCTAAACAGACAGCTTAGCATCTCACCTTGGTGCCTGGCATTGCTTAGCACTATCAGGGGACTACCATTTCATGTCTATTTCATGTTTATTTCTTCACTTTTTCTTCATTAATTTCATGTCTATTTCTTCACTTCTCAGCCTTGCTCTCAATCCTCTGGACTTCTGCCTACTTGGTTGGGGAATAGTACAGGCCACACTCCTTTGATTTACTCAGTCTGATGCCAGACCCCCTCAAATGTCAAATTGGTCTGAGTTTTGAAAGAGGAGGTAATTCAGCCATCAAGCCATCATTTACTCCTTCTTTTCAGACTCAGCTGCACATGTGATCTGGATATGTGACCATTACATATGACTTATATATCATGTGACTTACCTTTTATTTTCTTTGAGCATTTAGCAGAGTGAATCCTTAGACTTGTTCTCTTTGGATTTTCCTCTGCCAGGTATGTAGCTATTATTAATTACTTGTACATACACTGATACACACTTGGGATTTTCCTCTGCCAGCTGTGTGATTAAGCCATAGCTTCTTAGTTCTAGACTTGACTAGATAGCCAGCTTGTAGACTTCATAGTAAATAGTTTAATTCATGGCATTCACTTACATTCTTACCAGTTCACTGCTCTTTGGTGCTGCTTAGCCCATTAGCAATGATAAACTCATATCAGTATAAATACTTAACTTTTTGTCAGTAAATAGAAGCAATTGAGTTCTCTTTGATTACTCTATATAACAGATCTCTTTTTGGCACTTAAATGTTCATTCAGAGTGTTTGCTGCTTTATTAGCAAAGTCTATTTTTGCTGTCTTTTTACATTGCCTTTGTTAGCACTCTCAGTACAATAAGTGCCTTTTCACCTATGGCAAGATATTTGAGCTTGGATATGCTAAGCTATTATTGACTTTATAATCAAAAACCCTTCAAGAAACATCAACTACTTAATTCCTCACTGATAAACTAGTTCATAACAGTTTTATATTCAAGCCACCTCTTAGTGCACATAGCACTTGAACTATACACCTTGCTGCATTTCCTATACCTCTTGGCATGTTCTTTGAGACCCTGCCTAGAATTCCTCATAACCTAGCATGCCCATCACATTTTCTGGTTCAGTATCTGTATTTGTAACAGTACTGATCCAGTTTTAGGCATTATTAGAGGGCAATCATACATTGAATCAGAACTCTAGATAATCTCTACATAATTAGATTATGACAGCTTGAAAGACTCTGTTGCATTTGCTCATTTCATAGCCCAATTAAATATTTGCAATCTCCTCAAGGATGGCTCTCTGCACAGTTCTGTAAGGGCAACCTCTGGAGGCTATGGCTAAGTCACACAGCTGGCAGAGGGAGATCCAAAGTATATTCAGTACTATCTATGGTTGTATAGACATAGCTACACACCTAGCAGAGGGAGATCCAAAGAGAACAACTCTGGGAATTCCCTATGCCAAAGGTGGCACTTTCAAGGCTCTGGATGCATGGAAGCTACTGTACAAACCAACGGAAAGTCTCAATCCTAACCTAAAACAGTGAAAACCTGGAAATTGTCCAAATCCAGAAGTGGCTGTGCTGGAGAATTGACAGTAAATGAATTATGGACAGGGAACTGGCACAGCTAGAGTCTTAGAGGCTGTACCAGCAGATAGGGCTTGCAAAAATGCATAAAGGTAAATCATAGTGAGAGTGGCCAGGGAAGGAGTGGAGGGTGAGAAGAAAAGATGAAAGAAGGGTTCCAATGCAGCTGTGCTGGAAGACTGACAGTAAATGAATTATGGACAGAGAAAATAGCACAGCTAGAGTCCTAGAAGTAGTACTGGCCAGTAGGGCTCAAGGAGATGCATGAAGAAAAATTATAGTTGGGGTGGCCAGAAGAGAATTAGAGGGTGAGAAGGAGGAATGAAAGATATGTCTCCTGACAAGTTCTCTGGCTCATGGTGTAGTATTGGTTAGAGTAATACTAATAGTTCTGGGGCTTTCTTGGAGACTTAGAGAATCCACTTCCAATTCCACACTGATGTTGTGAAAGATGCTTCTGTATTGAGGTGGTTTACTTCCAAAATATTACTATTCTGAATGTAGAGGTGTTTCAACAAACTCCAGCCTAAGTGATTCACTCCCTGAAAACCACCAAGCCTTTGCCTATTAATTGCCTGTCCATTTGCTACTCTACTTGGGCTATTTATACCTCTTTTTACAGTGCACAGACCACTTTTTCCACCTGACTTTTGGTTTCAGACTTTCCATTATTTTCAACATAACTGTTATCCCATTTTGCACTTTTGGATGCCTGTTTTGGTGCCACAGGCACTGCTGGCAGCCAAACATGTTTCCTTTGGAAAAAGTGATTGAGAAACCTGTCACCCAGTTTTCAAATGAATTGTCTCTAGAAAATATGTAAGCAGTTTCTCTTGGAAGAATTTAGGAAATTAGATTCATATTTCCAACTATTTCCAAAGTAAGAATGATAACTTTTGAGCCTTTTTCCACAAGAAACATAATAGAAAACATAATAATATTACCAGTGAGGTTTTTGTGAGATAAAGAACAACTTTTTCCCTTAAAAATAGAGATGTAAACCTTTGAACTATCTCTTTGAATGTTTTTCTTGTAAAAATTTATTATTTTACTTCAAAAGAGCAGGAATTTACAAGAAAACCCTTGAAAGAGCTGGAATTTATAAGAAAAACATACAAAGAAATAGTTCAAAGGTTTACATCCCTGTTTCTAAGGGAAAAAGTTGTTCTTTATCTCACAGAAACCTCACTGGTAATATTATTATGTTTTCTATTATGTTTCTTAGGCTCAAAAGAGTTATCATTCTTACTTTGGAAATAGTTGGGAAATATGAATCTAATTTCCTAAAATTTTCCAAGAGAAACTGCTTACATATTTCCTCGAGACAATTCATTTGAAAACTGGGTGACAGGTTTCTCAATCACTTTTTCCAAAGGAAATATGTTTGGCTGCCAGCAGTGAGGCTGGTTTCTTGTGCCATCATTCCTCTTTTCTATTCTTAGCTTCTGCTTTCCCATTTATCTCTTCTTCCTTTGTATTTTTCCATTCATAGGTTTCTGTTTTCCCTTTTGGCTCCTCTCTCTATTTATCTTCTTCCATTCATCTTCCCTTTGTATTCTTCCATTCATCCTCCCTTTATCTCCTTTCAGCCAACATCCCAATCTGGTTATTCTTAGATCAGATCTCCCTTTAATAAAGATCCTGCCAGATTGATGCCATTCCAGTGCTTTTGCCAGTTCCATGCTTCCCTCCCATTACAGTGGTTGGACTATTATTGAGTGTATAGCCTAGTATAGTCCTTGTCCCAGTCTGTTCTGTATTTCTTCTGGTGTATTTTAGGGAGATATTGTTGCTGGAATTTGTTTTACCAGGAGGCTTATAGTTTTCAGCCTTAATAGATGTTTATTTTGACTTCTGTTCCAAATAGTGTGGCAACATTATATCAATGTCTCAAAACGCATCATAGCATCACTCATTCTGCAGGTGGTGACAATTCCTCAAGCTCCTCCTTGATTGTTACACATTTTTGAGGTGTTCTCACCTCCTGCAGTTGTACTGCATCATTGCATTCAGCCAGATTGGTTATCACTATTTTGACCTCAGATGCTGCCTGGTTGAGCACCCCACTAGTATTGAATTGCCATCTGGCAGCATTCTGATGCCTCAAAAAGTCCTGTTGGGACTCATTTGCCTATTGTGGGGCATTCAGCATATTCATTGCTTCAGTAATGTCTGGAGCTCAGTGATGACAAAGCTTGCACTGACATTGCAAGAATTCAAGTTGTCCTACTTAGGCAGAGGTTGTTATACAGATGCTCCTGGTGCTTTCCCAGTTTGAAGTGCAGGTGGATCACTTGCATCAATCACCTGAGGTTTGGGATGGCCAGTACTAGTAATGAGGCATGTTTTTGACATAGCACAGGAAAATTTCAAGAAGTTTGATGTGTGTTGCCTGAAGAAGTACAAGAGCCTAGAGTTGATAGCTGATAGCAGAAGATTCAAAAAAATGTAACCTTTGGTTACAGTAGAATAATCATGCATTATTATGCAGTAGCTGAATCAGACCAAATTATCAGATTAGACTAGATATGTTGTGAATACAAGAAGTTCTCCTATGTAATATACCACTAAATAAGATAGCATCACTGTTGCAATAGATAGACTTATGTGTTAATGGATCTATGAGGCAGATCCATCAGTAATAATCTGTTCATTACTAATGATCCAGGTAACACTCTGTTACAATGTGGGTCTGTTCAAACTTGCATTTTTCTGGCTTGGGATAGAGCTGGTGCTGGCAGAGGCATTCCAGGATGGCTCAGGTGATGTGGCAATATTCCTTTAATATCCTGGTGTAGATGAAAATGTCATCAAGGTACATGCACACCATGCTGTTGGCAATCAAATCCTGCAAGATGACATTCATTGTTGTCTGGAAGGTGATTACAATGAGCTCCCACTAGATGATTTGGATAGTATTGATTTTTTACTCAGAAAGCATCAAGTTTTCCATCTAGGCTCCAATGATTTTCTTCTCCTCAGTAATGACATTTACACAGTTCCCAACATTAAAGGTTACACATGGTCAACTACCCTTGATACAATGGCATCACTTTTGAAGATTCTTTATATCCTTTCCATTGGCTATTTCACCTTGCCTTACTAGGAAAAGTGTATGGTCCTATTACTCAAGGGCCTCCTACATTTCCTCTCTGAATAATCAAGATTTGTAAAACTAAGTGCTAATCAAGAGATGGAAATTGACAAATGCTCCAGACTTTGATGATGCAATAGACACTGCAAAAAAACTAAGTGCCAGATATAATATACAATACTGGAATGGCCACTACTAGTCTCCTATTATTTATCCTCCCTGATGGTGCAGCTACTGATAATGATACCAGAGCAGCTGCCACTAGTCCTCCATTATCCATTCTCCCCAATGATGCAGCTACCAACAATACTACTGTAGTAGCCACCACTAGACCTCAGCTGCTAACTATAATATCAGGGTAGCTGCTACTAATTCTTCATTATTTATCCTCCCTGACAATGCAGCTGGCAACAATAATAGTAGGGTGGCTGCCATGAGCCCTATCATTTCTAACAAGGCAGCTAATACCAGGGCAGCTGCAGATGAAGAAATAGATATTACTTGGAAATTTGCTACCTTTACCCTCCCTTTTCAATCTGACCAATGTGGCCACACCATCCTCTCCTATCACTATTACCACTCATAGCTTTTCTAGTTCTGAGAAGATATGATACTAACATGATCTTTGGATTGATTTTGCCCTTCTCCTTGAAACTTCTTTTGATTTTGATTTTGATTTTACTGAGACTAAAAAGGAAGACAGTGATTTAGATGTTGAATCAGACAAAGCCTTTTATTTCAGTACATATAATCTAACTATTTGCCTGAATCTGCTAACTTGGCAATTGTCTGCCTGTCCACTTATTGATATTCAGCCTATTAGCTGGTCTTTGTCAGGGGACCAGCATTTCATATCTATGTGTCTTTTTTCACTCAATTCATGTCTATTTCTTCATTTTTCAGCCTTGCTCTCAACCCTCTGGACCTGTGCCTACTTGGTCGGGGGATAGCACAGGTCACACTCCTTTGATTTACCTAGTCCAATGCCAGACTCTCTCAAACATCAAATTTGTCTGAGTTTCAAAAGAGGGAGTAATTCCTGCCATTAAGCCATTATTTACTCCCTCTTTTCAGACTCAGCTGCATATGTAATCCAGACATGTAACCTCAGCAAGTGATCTAGACATGTGATCTAGACATGTGACCCAAACAGGTGATCTGAACATGTCACCATTACATGTGACTTACATATCATGTGACTTACCTTTTATTTTCTTTGAGGCATATGTGCTTAGACATGCTAAGCTTCTAGTTGCATTGATCTTTATAATCCATAAATAATAACAATATAAACTCTCACTAACCTTCACATAGCAACAGAACCAATTATAACCTAGGTGCTGTTCTTACTGACTATCATGTGATCTTGCCACACTCCACATCCCCTTGGCATGTTCCCTGGGACCTGCCCAGGACTCCTTATTACTAAGTGCACCTAACACATTCCTTAGCTTGGTAGCTATACTCCAATCTGCTACAAGCAATGTTTGAGTGTCATCAGTGCATAGACCAATATCAAGCTTATTGCAACACATAGTTACAATGTTACATTTTGCTATCTACTTCTGCTACAATTTATAGCTAAGGTCATATTACTAGAACATGCCTTGGTAGACCTGATTTTAAATCTGAAATCCAATGAAAAAGTAACTGCTACATAGTAAACCTGTTTTCTCTATCCAACACAAATATTTACATGATTAGTCTATGTTTCCATCGTCTGGCAGGCATATATGCAATGGTAAATGCACAGACAGCCTTGAAGTTCTATCTTCTTGTAATATCCCCTTTTATTATCCCCTTTTGCCACAGCTGTTTTGCTTCCACACATTATTCTGGTTGTCATAGCTATTTATAGCACATTTTCCATATCTTCTTCCTAGCTCTAATATGCTTTGTTTTTATCTCTGTTGTACATTCCTGCCTACTTGTTTTTCCTCTTGTGTTCTCTCTTCTATTTGTATCTCCATAGGTTTTAGAAATGCTAATTATGGATTTAACTATGTATATTATATCAGCAGGATTCTGGGGTGCATGACCAAATGGAGGAGGAAGATATTGTTTTATCTTCTCTATAGCACCATGAGCCTTCCATATCTTGCCTTTAAGGATGGATCAGCCCTACAAAGTATTTTTATCTTGCCCATAAGTTTTAATTGTACCCCTCTAGAGGTAGAGTAGCAGGATCAGGGTCATTAAATGCAATTAAGTGCTTCCAATCCATGTCAAATATGTTTGGAATGCCATAGGTATAACAAAGGCCACTGAATATTGTTTGTTTTGTTGGTCTTGTTGAAAGTCAAAGGGCATTGTTGTAGCCATGGGCTACAGATAGAACTTGCTTGTAGGGCTCACTTGCTTGTAGGGCTCACTCCATACAGAATCAGACTGCTATATCAGATTTGACTAGTAAAGTGTGAAATACAAGAAGTTATCCTTATATAAGCTACACTAAAGTAAGTTAGCATCACTAGCATGACAATAGTAGGGATCCAATCCCTTACATACCCCCCTTTGAGACCAATGCATTGGTTTACGGTAAGGTAAATGATACAAAAATAGGCATATATATGCACACTCAGTAAAGTTATGGATAATAAACTGCGCTATATGCAGTGGATAATCAGTTCATCTAGTTCAGAGGCCCTTTGAGGGCCTGCAGTACTGATTAATGATGCACTCAGTCAACTCATGATATACAAGAAATATATGGTGTGAAGGCTTAATATGTACATTTTATTAATGGTCTAATAGGACCGTCACTAATAAACAAGACAAAAATGCTAATACTAGCATCATAAAACATTAGCAGTGGAATTCAAGTGAAGAACTTAAGCACACAATGGACACACTGGGCACAACATAACTGGACACTTACGCACAGGCAATGACTGGTCCATGCGCAGCACAAGGGATATAAAAAGGGAAGGAAAATGGGGACTCGGGCAAGCAATTAAGTTGCCACAGCTTGGAGTCCCCAGGGAGTGGACATCTTAGGTGTAGGAGCTTTGAATAGACTTTGGATTTATAGTATTTATACTGTTTGAACCCTTTTTGAGTGCACAAGTTAGCAAGCTCTTAAATAAATCAATAAAACTAAAATCTACACTACATTTATTGAGTGTGCGTTAAGTGTAACTTGGGCCCAAACTATGTAAACGCGGGGTGGAGAGCTCCGGAGTGGTTCTGGGGCTTGAGACAGGTGTGGAGTGAATCCCCAGGGGTGATGGGCTTACTCTGGAGTTGGGTGAGTAGTCGAGTCAACGAGGAAATTCCAGAGACAAGACAGGAACAATTGTAAGTGGGTGGAGTGTGTGCCAGTCAATAGTGTGCGTGCCAGAATGGTAGTCAAGGCAAGCACAAAGGAGACAGAAACAAGCACAAGGAGAATTCAAACAGAAGTTAAGCAAACACAGATAGTTATTATTAATATCGAGACTAAGGTACATGGAAGCTACCTAGGGTCCTTATATACTACAGGTAGAAGGTGTGTGGTCTCAGAAGAGCTCCAGGGCAGGTTCCAGGATTCTATGGGTGGCAGCAGAATGGAGAGCAGCTGTATTGGGGAGATTGCACAAGGGGACTATGCAGTTGGTGGTGGTATGAACGTTTGGCAAGTGGCGTGATGCATGATGGCTAAACAGCCCGTGTGGGGGTTGGGTGATCTGCTGATGGGCCGGGGGGTTCCTGTAATGCTCCAGGGTGATGCGTGATGGTTTGGGGGAATGCGTGATGGCCTGGGGTTGTTGGGGGGTCTGGGGTGGCAGGGGGGAGGGTCATGACAGGGTCATGACAACTTTGGATTCAAAAGAATAGAATTGGATTTCATTTCAAGTCTGTTCTACCAATCTAAATACCCCATTTTGCATCACTATCATGCTGCAACTAGGGACTATTGGCAACCAAGCTACAGTCCAGTTCAGTACAAAACCTTGAGATAGCTGTCCCAGGATAAACTAGTGTGGAATATGTGGACTCAGCAAACTTTGACCATTGTGATATGAATATTGGGATGCCATTCATGTGCAAGCACCAAGTGCTGCTTAATTTTCACAACAACACAGTTATTGTGAACACTGTTGAGAACCCCACAGTACATGTGGTGGTCAATGATGCTGGCAAGAGAATCTGATGACTGTGTGACAGAACATAGACATGCCTCAGTAAGAAATGACTCTGCTTCCAGCCATTAAAGCCTATGGTGGAGAATGTGAAGAAAGTGGAGCAAGCTCAGATTAGTCTGCCTGAGGGATGATTGTTGATTCTGATGAAATATCCCAGGCTGAACAAGTATGATTTGATGGAAAATCAAGAAGAATGTTTGACTGTTTACTGATAATGACCAACAATGTGGCTCTTTGCATAGTCTTAATGTTCTTGCGCGTGTCTGAGGAGCCTTACAATCACTGAGATCAGCCGCTGTGGCTTGCCTCAGACACTTACCAAGTCAAATCGGCCTTTCTCAAGCCTCGATCTCTTGAAATCAGGCAGAGTGCCTCGATGACATACATATCTTATTGTCTTTCCACAAGGCCACGTAAGCGCACATAAGGAAGGTAAGTCAAGGTGTAGTTTTCGTGATGGTCACTGCTCTTATCTTGGAACGAGAATTCTCGTCAGAACGTGGACCTGCGTCAGTGAACGAAACATTAGTCCACGGCAAATAAGATATTTGTATTACTCAAACTCAACTAAATACAGCGCATTTCCTTGCTGACGGCATGCAAAGAATTTATATCTACATATGGGTGAACGACATCGGAGCCTGAAATGTAAGGTTTACCCTGTGACAATGTATGACCTGGGTACGTATTTTTAACTTGCTGTGCATGGCGAAAAATAACAGCTTAAATGCAGGAGAACCAGTGAGACCGCATCTGTTATTTACCGATATACTACTCTCTGAGCTTTGAAGGACACACCTTTTAGTTTTCTCGGACTACGTAGCACCCGACTGTTAAAGATCGACCTGTGGATCCCTTCGTCACTAGAAAGGGCATGGTCGTGGAGAAGCGAAGTCCGTTTATGGACTTGCTTGGAAACTTGTTGATGCTGATAAACCCGAGGAATCTCGACATACATTCAGCGACCTACCTTCGGAAATTCTGACAGAGATTTTAAAGCATGTCCATTGGCGTGACTTACTTATCATGAGGCAGGTGGGTACGTCGACTTTCAATTCAAAGCCAAGAAATAGACCGATGCCTGCAGGTTTGCAAACAACTAAATGACATTTCACGAACACGAGAAGTGTGGACGAATCAGTATCGAGATTGGCAACGGAAGAATGTCTCGACATGTATTCACCCCTGGAACTGGAGTCCTGGGTGTTGCAACGAAGAAGTGCCGATTGGGAATGGCAATGTAAAAGCCATCCGGTTCATGA
>JAGGAT010000662.1:0-20720 GCA_017657195.1 Termitomyces sp. T70a | reverse complement strand
ATTGGTAATATCGGTGTCCAAGATGGGTGAGCCGCTGGTCCGAAGACCCCGCCTCCAATTTTATCCCACCATGGTTCCGTTAGTAGTATTAATTCGCATTTGTCGATATATGTGTTCAGTATGGTATGACATACCATATTACTCCTGTTGGCGTTGATTCAGGCTAATTGAACTTACTTCTTTTAATCCTGTTGCATTGTTGTGCCATTCTAGGCTGGTCCTATAATAGTATAGATGCGTCTTCATTACGTTCTGAATCAAATAAATTTTTCTGTCATCAAAAGTATATTGATGCGTCCTCATTCCACCACCTATTCCAATGGCCGATGCAAACCCAGGCGCTGTTCCAGAGCAGTAACTATCAAACAAGCTGCATGCACCAATCCGTCATGACGTGTTCTATAGACCAGTCAGCCCCTCCAAGAACAAGTTGAAGAAATGCGCAAAGGCGGCAGATAAAGAGAAAAAGGCTGTGCTATATTTCCCGAAGATTGGATCCTATCTTGCATGTACACAGGGAAAAATATCAGGATCAGCCATCGTTGTGTGCTGCAGATGTGATATGGATTATAAATTTGACTGATCAAGTGCATGATCAAATGGAACAAGCGGGAAGACTTCACTTTATGTGAACGTCAACAAGACTCAGGCTTGCCTAGGGCTTTTCTGATGCCCAAGAGACTGACGATAAACTCAGTCTGAGTTGTTCATTCATTCATTCTGTGGATCATATGGAATTGAATCGTGTCCGACCACAACCTGTTTTGTGTTTCCTCCACGATGGGTTATGTCCAGGTAGGCTGACGACGTGAGTCTCTCCTTTGCTGACCCAAGTCCATCATTGAATGGCCTTTGTAGAGGCTTGAGGAAGGCCCTGTGGGCTTGCAATTCAAATGCAAGGCATTCTCAATATGACTTGGTGCAACCGCTTATCGCATTTATCTCAGCTTTCCTCCATACAGATGGAGGTGCTGGAGATGGCAACTCGCAGTCGCAAGGGAGATCGCCGGGTCTGGGCAACGCGGACAGAGGTACGGCTTGTCACGTTTACACCGTTTGAACAGCATAGGCTGACGTGGACACACAGATAGTATGTTTCCAGGCATCTCGTAGTGGGTAATGTGATGTTTACTCAAACCAGGTATTGAAAAGGTGTTATGCCACCCTCATCCCAACATCCACAAATTACCTCTACGCACCTTAATCCTGCAAATCTTTACGGTCCTTTTCGGACTCTAACAACTCTTATTTTTACCCTCTTCTTGTCATCGAGTCTCGCAGCTTCAATATCGGCATACCTTTCCGCTCCTGGGATAGAATACGACTATGATTTTACTCTACTCTCCGTTGCAGTAACGCTTGTGTACACATACGGGATCGGCCTTCCCGTGTTGCTTTGGATTGGCTTACGGTATCTGGGTGTCGGGAATGAAGCGTAGTCGAGGGCGGTTGCAGTGTGGGATTATTCCGAACTTGTCTGGACACCTGTTTCCGTGTGTTTCCTCCGGTCTGTGTCCTTACAGTCCTTTCAACATCCGGGCTAACACGGTTTTCCAGCTTACGACACATCTGGCCCATATTCCCAGAACCAGTTCCTCATCGTCCGCTCAGAGCAGAAAGTTACTCTCACGGGACAGCTCCAACACGCAAGCAGCACGGGTGTCGGTGCCGGACTTGGGATCATGGGGCTCGGCGTGGGCGTTCGTGTGGGTGCTAGTGGGATGCAGCGGATGAATGTAGATGAGGGCAAGATGGTGGAGAAGGAGGATGCGAGTACCGGTGTCAAGGCGTGGTCGGGGAGAGCGGCCAAAGAATCATCGAGTGGGGACACCAAGGCTACAGCCTTGGTTGGCACGGCCTCGTAGCTAGTAGGTGCATGCAAGAGATCTTCGTTCACATGTTTTGTTGTATTTTTATTCACTTGTAGTACTCAGTTCAAGACTACTTTTCCTGATCGCCTTCTTGGCTTTTCCGTGTATTCATGTCGTTCATCCAGATATCTTCATTCTAGCTGATGAAAAGACTGATGTTTCAACGCGTTGTCTATGATTCGTACGTCTGGATCCTAGAGTAGTCTGGATACAGGGATCTATGAGAACAAAAATTGACCAGTGTCGAGTAGAGTACAGAGTGAATATAGAAATACAGACATAAACACAATGATCACCTGTAAAACAGTCACAGGACCTCCTTAAATGACAACAGTAAAATGGTCACGACACTCCTGTAACTAGACGGGTCGAATCTTAGCACCTTCGTCGATAAGGCCTACAAGGACCCGGAAGAAATCAACCTCGTTCCAGTCGCAGTCAGGATTGGTAGGGATGTCGATGACTTCGCGGCTAAGTTTAATAGGCTCCAGCATCTCGCGACCTTCCTGGAGAGCAGTGACCGTAGCGTACGGAACCCAACCAGTCAATAGTACCAATTTCCTGTAGGTGGCGGTGGGATACATAACATGGGCCTAAAAAGCAACCAGGGTGAACATTGTACTCGAAATTGAAGACCTCGATATACCTTGTAAAATCCATCTGGTCCACCAGAAAAGTCCTTCTGATCGCCAGCCATTGCTATCAGAGCAGCAACATCAAACGCATCCGTGGAAACTTCATCCTGTGGGATGTTCTCCAAATCTGGAATCAGCTCAAGACGCTCTTCGTAGCGTGCGTCGCTGTCAGTAAGATGAAAGATAGGTAACTGATTGACTGAGCAGCCTAGAAGTAATGGAATATCAAAGTCTTCGCCATTGACCGCAATCGTGTGAGAACCGCAATTTATGACAGAAGTCTGCCTGTCAGCGCCAATCATGGCCATGGTATAGTTGATTATTTCGCGTAACTGCATGTATGGCTCGTCTACCCTACTCTGACGGATCGTTGTCTCCAGGTCATGCAGATAGCGCTCGAGAGGCTGACGGGGGAGGGAAAGCGGAACAGGTCCTCTTGGGGAGCGATAAGGAGCAGGTCCAGGGATAGTGAGGGCTTCAATGTCTTGTGGTGACCATAGAGCTGGGTCGGATACATCCAATGAGCGGTTATAAAGGGGATTGTGCCTAAGGGGCCTGAAGATGCTCCTACCCATCCCGTTCTTCTGTGCTCGTGTCAAGTATAAAATATGTTGAAACGAAGTTTTATTTTTATTTTTATTTTTTTATTTTTTTTTTTTTTGGAGGAGCGTTACCTTATTGGTAGCTATTTGCAACTAACAACTATGCCCTTATTGGGGTTAGCCCTTCTAGCCCGCTGAGTTCCAGCTATTATATCTGGTTTGAGGCGTCCACCCTGAGGAAATGCTTTAAGCACACTCCTGGTATGGAGTAGTGTGGGGTTCCGTGTTATCCGTTTGGGAGTAAGTACTCTACGGGGGGTTCTGGGTCACGTATACCCACTAAAACCTCAGCTCGCCTCGGCCAGTCCGTCGGCAAGTCGCTCTCGTTCTCTAGCAGGCCTTTCCATGTTTCCTTCACTAGACTCTGGTATCTTCTCTGTTTGGGGCCACTTTGTCTTATTAAGAGGAGGCGGTCTAGGTTTATTCTCTCGTTTACTCTCCTAATTAAGGTTTTTACTGCCCCTTGGCTTGTTACACTGTCGTTTTGCGTGATATCCATTGCAATCACGCGCTTGCATCTCAACGCCCAGATTGTGGCTGCGGCCTCCACTGTCAGTATTTTGTTGAGTCTCGTGTTGCCTTTCTGTATTCTGCCATTTGGGTTTTTGTACTGGGCGGCTCCGCTTCCTAGGACGCTTCCCAGATCTGGTTTATTCCATTCTTTGCCTCTAATCCTCCACCACTCGGTTACCGCCCCCCAGATCTCTCCTTGGCCTGGGGCCTTGCAGTGTAGCAGCACGTGTTCCATTGAGTCCTCCACTTCGCATACCGTGCATGTGGCCCTCGCTTCGTAGTTTGGGATATTTTTCCAGTATTTTCCCACTTTGTATATTCCGTGGATGCACTTCCACAGGAATTCTCTCTCCCTTTTTGAAAAGTCCTTTTGATGTACTGATTTCCATATTCGTTCGTCTGTTGGCTTCATCCCGAACGTGTTACTCAGTGATCGTTTGATTTTTTCTAGGTTGTTCCTCGTCATCTTTTGTTCCTGGTCGGGCTGCGACTTTCTTTGTCTAATTCCTTTGTACAACAGTGACTGGGAGGCTGTTATCAGCTTGGCTCCGTGTTCCCATCTTCCGGCTCCGAACGCGTCGTCGGGTTGAGTCGTGCATTGTATCTCTGTTCCAGTTTTTGCTAGTTCGTCGGCTTTCTCATTGCCTTCCTCCCCATTGTGGCCCTTGACCCACTCAAACCAGGTTGGGCCCAGTCTTTCGTCCAACTTTTCTCTTGCGAATCTCAGTCTTGGGCCGTTTTTAACCCCGATCCAGCCATTATCGTCCCATGTCCTTATGTGTTTCGTCAGGCCTTCAATGGCATATTTGGAATCACTTTTTATATGGAGAATACCATTTTTTACAACTGTTGCTGCTTGTTGTATTGCGTAAATTTCGCCAGTTTGATTGGATTGTGTCAGTCCGGGTACTTTCATGCTCGCGTTTCTAGCGTCATTGCTTCCGAACCATATCCCGCTTCCTGCTTCGGCATCTTCTTCACCGTTACTTATACATGACCCGTCTGTGTAGACTATCGTCTTATTGAGTGGGCCAGCTATTCCTTCTGAATTGGTGGCATTGGTGTTCGATCCGGGTCTATTCTCCATGAATATTCGTACTGCGTCGTTTATGCTCGTTACTTTCTTGCTGCCCTGGTATTGGACAACTCCGTTTTCGGTGGGTTTGGTTGGCTAAATGGGGGTTGGTGTTTTGTGCCTGGTCTCCAACTCTCCTCAAGTTCAAGTATTTGTCTGCCTACTGTTAGGGTGCATGTGTTTGGCGAGGTGCATTCTGCCGTTCTATCCTTGTTACAGTGGTAACATCTACAGAAATCGTTGTACCTGTGGTTCGTGTCCGTGAGCCTCAGTAGCATTACACATGCATCGCCAACTGTTGATATGCCATGTGCATGTCTTAGGTGTCTCGCTCTCTCTCTATTGACCTTTGTCTTGGTGGTTTTTGATTGCCCTGGGTGGTGCCAGAATGGCATTTCCATTTTTGCATTGTCGGACAAGTTCTGTGTCCATACTCCCACTCCATTTTTCGCTCCTGCTTCAAGCATCTTTCCGATGTCTTTCGGGAGCATTGATGGGCCTTTGGTCTTCGCTCTCCATGTTTGTAGAATTTGGTTTTTTCCATCTCGTGAGTCTTCAATCCTGTCAGTTGTTCTAGCGTTCCGCCTGATTAGGTCATCTGCTATGTAGGCCCATGCTGGTCTCTGCTCTTCGGGTTGCATGTAGTCTCTCAGCCAGGATAGGTGTATTGCCTCGTTTCGGCTGGCTATGTCTAGCAGGTTTCTCCCTCCTTTCTCTATTGGGCTATACAGTGTTTCTATGGTCACCATTGGGGTCTGGTTATCCCACATGAATTGTCGTATTGTTCTTTCTAACCTTGTCTCGATATCATTTGGCATGCCTTGTACTTTGGTTAGATAGAACGTGAGGCCTCCTACAAACATGTTTATTATGTGCCGGCGCCCTTTCATTGATGGGTCCGACTTTCCCCATTGTTTTAGTGTTCTATCCACTTTTGTTAGAATCGGACCCCATGGGTTGCCTTGTTCTATTCCATTTCCTACCCAGCAGCCTAGTATTCGTACCATTTCACCCTCTTCCGCTATTTTTATCCCTTCAGGTATCTCATTTCCAACGTCTTCCGGGTGGACTCGCCGTTTTTCCCGCACTCTTTTCCTGTAAGTCATTGGTCCTATGGGGATCACTTCGGTCTTTTTAATGTTGAATTTTGCTCCTGATGCCCTGCACCATTTTTCTAGTATTTCCTCTAACTCGTCGAATCCATCTTCCTTTGAGAGGAAGACAGTAGTGTCGTCTGCAAAGAGTAGTGTCACTAGTCTCTCTTTCATTCCATCTATTTTGAATCCTTTTATGTCTGAGTTGCGGAGGGTGGTTGCCAGAGGTTCTATGGCTATGTTGAACAATAGGCATGAGAGAGGGTCTCCCTGGCAGACACCTCTTGTGATTTTGAATGGCCTACTTGCTACCCCGTTTATTATGATTTCGGTTTCTGCTTCCTTGTATAATGTTTTCACTAGGTTTATAAAGTTACTTGGAACGTTGTACTTTTCCAGTACTTTCCACATATAGTCATGAGCTATCTTGTCGTAGGCCTTCTCTTGGTCTAGTGCAACAATTACCCCTTCTTCCTCAGTTTCTCTGGCATAGTCGATCATCAATTTTATCATTTTGACTTGGTTAAATATACTCCTTCCTTTCATGAAACCAGCCTGGTTTTCGTGTATGATGGTCTGTGCTGGTCCAGACAGCTTATCCTGGAGAGCTCTGGTGAGTATTTTGTAGTCCGAGTTCAGTATTGTTATTGGCCTATAGTTTGCGATGTCCGCTCTGTCATTTTTCTTATACAGGGGGCACATCCATCCCTTTGAGAAGTCTGATCCTTCCTCAAGGCCATTTGTCTCTATGTCTCTGATGACTAGTTTTAGTGTTTTGACCATGTCAAATCCGCTTTCCCCTTTTTTTGCTCTCTCATTGCTTCTGTTGCGCAGGGTCTTGTAGAGTTCCGCTGGGATGCAGTCTGGTCCTGCAGCTTTCCCATTTGGCTGGGATATCAGCGCAGTCTCGATGTCTTCTGTTGTCAGTTTCTTAGCCAGTTTTGCTTTTTGGTTTTGCGGGATCTTGGTGTTTACACCTTCTAGGACCGTTTTAATGTTTTTGGATCGTCTTGCTGGGTCTCTAGTTAGACCCTCTTTTTGAATTTCCTCATGGTATTTCTTTGCTAGCTCAGCCATGTCTTCCGTCTTGGTCGCAAAGAGGTTCTCTCCCACAGTTGGTTCATTTCCTGCGTTTCGTCGCAGTCTCCTTATGATGTCCCTTGGTTTTCTTTCTTTGTTTTGGTTAATCCACTGGCGGCTTATTGTTTCAGAGTATTCGTGGATATTTGCCCTTGTAGCTTCCTTTCCGCTGTTGTGTTTTTTCATCATCATTCTTTTCAGTTCCTCACCCAGTATGCCTGCTGTTCTGGCTTTTTCTTCTTCGTTCAAGATCTCATTGTTTAGGGTTTGTTTTATTCCTGTACTTAGTTCGTTTATTTTCCTTTTGATTGGGGCAACCACTTGTTTCGATCTTTCTTTCGCCTCCCTTATTATGTCTGTTTTCAGTTTACGCCATATGTATTGTATACTGGGCTGTTGTGTTGAGTGCTGTTGGCTTTCGTTATTCATTCTTTTGTAGTTCTCCATTTCCTCTTGGGCGCGCTCTGCCATTCCCTCTATTCTTTGTAATAATTTCCTATCGTTTAGCAGGTGTGGCGGCCATGGCCACCTCCCTTTACCTACAAAGGGGTCGTCGTAATTTTCTATGTGTACCGTCACCATCTTGTGGTCTGTGGGGATTGCTGTTTCTTGTATCCCCCAGGTTGCCGCATTCTCTATGATGTTTTGTGTTGCATAGATTCTGTCCAGCCTTGCTTCGGAACCTGTGGCTTTCTGGGTGTGTGTGTAGTCTATTGTGTCTGGGTGAGCTTCCCTCCATCCATCGATTAGTTGAAGGTTTGACATCAATTCTGCTAGTTTTATGGTGGCTGTTGCTTTATCCCTGCGGCCAGGTAGTCTGTCGATGGAGTCCTCTGTTACATTGAAATCTCCTAATACTATATCTGGGAATGGTAGGTGTGAGGTTCTATTACACCACCTGTCTTGTAGGGCTTCCCAAAAGTTCCCGTTCATGGTTGGATCATTCGGAGCATATATGTTAAGTATGCTTAGAATTTTATTGGCATGCCACGGGACTTCTAGGAGGAGTGCCCTGCTGGGAATAATCTCCGTTGGTTTTATGTCTTGCCAGTTTGTTAGATCTTTGTTTATTGCAAATGCTACCCCTTTTGAGCTTGGTCTGTTTGGGTCTTCCGAGCTGTATACCAGTATGTTTTTCAGTTTTTCATTCAATTCTTGCATCTGATCTTTGTTTATGTGGGTTTCTTGGAGTGCTAGTATATGTAGTCGGTTTTGTTTCATTAGTCTTTTTACTTTGTTCCACTTATGTTTTGGGTCGTATATTATTGTTGCTCCTCTTCCTTGTACATTTAGTGAGCCTACAGCGATGTTTGCCCTTGTGTTCTTTCGTATTCTTCTTCCTATCCTTGTGGATTCTGGTCTTTTTTGGGTGTACATTTCTAATGCCTCTCTCTCCAGAGCTTCTTCTATGTTCTGATTTGGTAATTCATCTTCGGCGGAGTTCTGTCTTGTTTCATCATACTCACTTATTAGGGGGTTCCCCGGTGGTATTGGGGGTCTCCTCTGGGTCTCCCCAAACCCATTGTCTGGGAGTCCGCTTTCTTCCAGTTCACGGTTTTCCGTGTTGGTTTCTGGGGGTTGTTGACCTTCAGAGTGGTTTGGGTAGGGTACT
This sequence comes from Termitomyces sp. T70a, assembly GCA_017657195.1. Taxonomy (NCBI): domain Eukaryota; kingdom Fungi; phylum Basidiomycota; class Agaricomycetes; order Agaricales; family Lyophyllaceae; genus Termitomyces; species Termitomyces sp. T70a. Next base: position 12,238 of record JAGGAT010000662.1, on the reverse strand, counting down.
CTCGAATTTACCATCCCATCATCGCTACTCCCTTCTCCTACCCTAGGAGGGTTCGCTTCTGGGTAGGAAATTCCATTACTCCCCTGGTTTTGATCTTGTGTTGCAATCGCTAACTAGTTCTTCTAGCTTATGATCATTGGCTAGAGGACTGGTGGGCTTTCCAGCCCATGGGTACATAGCCTCCTTTGCTATGTCCCACTTTCCACGGCCACGCTGTCGCTTTTCTCCTCTATTCATTTGTCCAGGTTTGAATGAGGTTTCACGCAACTTTGTCAAGACGACACGCCTTGGGAGGCCTAAATAGGCCGGCGCTTGTTGATGACTCCCCTCAGGTTTGTCACCGCCTCCGCTCTTAGGAGGGATCGCCCACTCTCGTTGCTTTCCTGTTCTAGCAGTGTATTTGGGCTTCGAGAGTTCCGGACTATGCTCACTGGGCTTGCATGGTCCTGGGTTGATCAATTCTCTTTCAAGGCACTGGTCTTTGGCCAGGCTGGACCCTGTCTACGATTGGTGGGAGATGTTCAGCTTTATTTTCTGATATTTTCTGAGCGTCTATCTTTAGTGGTGTTCTATCATAGTTTATTTATGGGTTAAGCGACCTTTAGTTCATTCGGCCTCTCCCTCTGCCTCTAAAGGTGTTTCCCCTGTTTGCCATTGCTTCATGCTGGGTCCTTGCTTCCTCCGTGTTGCGGCTTGGCATATCTCCCTTTGGGCCTAGCCAGCCTGGAATCCTCGGGAAGGGGCATAGGCCTGCTGGGTGATCCACACTTTTGCACCTAGCACACTTAAATGTGCGGATGGTCCCCACGGACATATATGGAATGTAATATTGTAAGCCTTTCAATAACATTACCCATTCGTTGTGGATCAGCGAGTCCTGTGATATAGGTGGGATGTGGACATTCCACAGCACCTTGGATCCTGCATTTTTAGGGCGTGCGATTATCAGTGGTACCACTGTGACCGCATCTGCATGGTAGAACAGTAACTCTTCAGGTTTGAAGGATTCAAAGTCATTCGCATCCTCGGGGAAGTTTTGCATTAGGAAATCTAGGAGCTTCCGGCTATTTTTCATCGTTCTGCATACCAGGTTGGCAATTCTCCTCCCCCCTTCCTCGCTTGCGGGTACTCGGAAATTTGCGAGGGTGAAGGCATATGTTGTGATGTTGGGTGAGAAGGGGATAGCTATGAATGTTGTCTCGGGTACCGACCATACTCCTCTCTGCACCAGTGCCTGTGCTATGTTCAATGGTGCGGCTGTTACGTAGAGCCATGGAGGTCTATTAGGTCTGTTGTGGGCCCCCAGCGGTTCCCCTACCTGGACCTCCTGTGTTCCGAAGAGTCTGGCTATGGCTGTTTGGAATCCGTCGGCCATAGCTGATCTGTCGGTTTCGGTTCCTGCATCTAGGGGATATATGAAACACTTATATACTCCGTCCGTTTTCCACTCCTTGAAACGAAGTTTTAATGAAATCAATGAGGTCCCGATGATCACGTGTGTCAGCACTTTGTTCGAGGGAAATGAGCCGCTTCTCGCAAGTTTATGGAGTGTAGGTGTACCGCAAGTCGGGAGAGCTCATAGAGCCGGTCCCGTGCACAAAATTCTGCGCGTGATTTTTTTATTCTTGTGCTGGCGGCGTTACAATATCGAGGGAGAGGTGGGAGGGTAACGCGTAGCTATGAGTAGGCCAGACTCTGTGTATCTAGAGAGCAATTGATGGTTAACTAACTACAGACTGTTGCTCATAAGTGTGGGGTGCTCACCTAGAGAGCAATTGACGGAAACTGAGTCGTATGAGGTCTCAATTGCTCCCTAGGTGCAGCATTCACGTGATAGCCGCGATATGCTCTCATTGGCCTCATGAAAACTTACAGTTTTAATATGACCAATGAGCCGCTTCTCGCAAGTTTATGGAGTGTAGGTGTACCGCAAGTCAGGAGAGCTCGTAGAGCCGGTCCCGCGTGCAAAATTCTGCGCGTGATTTTTTTATTCTCATGCTGGCGGCTATTCCCTATTGGGGCTTGTGCCATGAGCTTGAAAAGCAATTTTCGTTGCACGAGAAGGAGGAAAAACAATATTATTTCATTGTAAGGTCTACGACAAGTACTCGACAAGCGTCTCGTTGCCTGCCCGGGCAAGGGCAACAACACTTGTAACAATTCGCAGCTGTCGCGAAAGTATGTTGGTTAATGACCATGGAAAGGTTTCATTGCTGGACACACCTGCTATGTGCGAGGGTGTGGAAGCAACAGGTACCAAATTCAGTGTCTCATCTGACCATCTGCTCCGAGCAAGGGTGTGTCAGACAACGGAATTCACAAAAAGAAATTATCACGGCAATACGTCCGAATGTCTGCTGAAAGCAATGGTGTGCAGGATAACCAGGTGTTTACGAATATATCTTTGGAAGGAGTCAGAGGCCCATCAGCCTGCTGCCTGTATTATTTGAGGTGCGGCTCCCACCTCTGCCAGGAAAGTAGCTCCACCTGCTCGGAGGGATTGTCCTGCAATGTCGTGGCCAAAAAATTGGTGCAATTTGCTAATGAAGAATGAACGGACTGGTGGGTGTCCATTCTCGGTGATCCATAATTCACGGTGTAATGGGAAGAGTCGTTGGCGGCTGTTCCAGTAGGTCACAAACCGTTTGTATGGGTCTGCCGCATGTTTGGATTTCCGAACTAGGACTTTGTTGCCTTCAAAGAAGGCATTGGCTTTGTGGGTGGGTAGAAAGAAAGAGAAAAAATCTGCATCAATTGCAATGGATACTGCGGTCGAGACCTTTCGGTGGTCTCTGAGGAGTGGGTCATCTGGCAGTGTCATTTCTCCTAATCGGAGTAAAGCGTAGAAACCAGTGACCAATAAGGCAAGGAATAGGAGGTTGTCATGGTGGGTAGATGATTTGTAGAAGTTGATGACATGTAGGAGATTGTCCCTAGTGATTGCTTGTTTGCGTTTTGTTGGAGACGAGAACCTCTTCTTAGAGCCAGCCAGGGTCTTCTTTACAATTGGAGAACTTCGTTCAGCTTGGATGTCCGGGAAGTAAACCTCAAGTTGGTTGCAAAGGCCTGATAGGTATGAGGAGATGGATTTGGGATCAATGTAGTGGGACATGTAGGCAACATAGAGTGAGAGTGTGTTGGCAGTGGGTTTTGTGTCCATGTGGTGTATCTTTATGAAGTTCAAATACGAGTTTAGAGCAGACCCATAAGAGCGAAAAGTTGAGTCTCCGATGCAATAACCAAGAGCTATGGAACGTTCATGTATGAGACGTTCTCGAGTCCAAGCAACTCTGCATGGTTGCCTGGGCTTCACAGATGGTATGATCATTTTTTTGCTGCCCCCAGCAACTCTTGAGGGGGTTGGAAGTTGAAGATGGACAGAGAAGGGAATAAATCACAGGCTTCTTCAAATTTTCTTCAAGACAGGAGGTCGGCACAGACATTGAGTTCTCCAGGGATATGTAAAACTTTTAGCCTGTGATCGCCACTAATCAAGATATTGACAGCAAATTTTAGGAGTGGATTATAAAGAGGTTGAGCATGGAGCGAATTGAAAATATTAATGGTGTTTTGACTGTCGGAGTAAATGACAATCTTTCATGCTTTTGAGGTATGCTGAGTCGCAAGATACAGTGCCGATGTTACTGTTAGGGCCTCCAGAAAAAATATAAGTTCTGTAGGGGTGTTTTCTTGCATAGCACAAAAGTAACCCTGTTGTGAAGAAGGGAACCAGAAAGCCATCCCTGTGGGGCAAGCATCACACTCAATGGTGATGTCAGCGCTATATGCAGACCACGCTTTTGAATGAAGGAGAAGGATGCCATCAGAATTTTCAATGTGATTTGCTGCCCAGAGTAAGTCTGCCCTTATATCAGTGTTACACCAAATCCTCAGGTTAGGATTGTCTGGTACCATCGCAAGTTTGGCATAAATACTGCATAGAGATGGAGCTAGAAGAGGGTAGACATTCAAGCCCCAGTTGATCCATCCAGCTAGTTGTTGCCATGCTCGTTTGGAGTGGTAAGATGATTTCCTTTTATGATATGAGGCAAAACATCGGATTTCAGTGATGAGGTCATGTTTGGCATCTGAAGGTAAAGTCATTGTCATAGTGTTTGGGTCAACAAGGATACCGATTATTGTTAATGGGGTTCCGAAGACTTGTTTCTTTTGTTTGTGAGGTATTCTAAGATCGTCCCAGAGTTGTAGTAGATTAGCTTGACTTTTTGGCATCCACATAAGATATGGTTCATAGAACTTGAGGTCATCAGCATCATTTACTCCAAAAGTGTCATCATTGAAACAAAGGGGGTTATCAACCTCATACGAGTCTTCCGCAGACCAGGTAACAAGGCTGTTAACAGCTCCCCAGCAGTTTAAGGATGCTTGTCCACCAAAACAGTTGCATCAATCGACATATCGCTTGTTGTCAATAGTAACAATTTGTTTGAGCTGCCACCTAGGGTGCATGGGGATCAGTTGGTAGGCACTGGTGACATCTGACTTCCACAAGATTAATGGTCTATTAGACTTTTCTCTAATCCGTAACAGCAAATCTCCCAGGTGCCTCATGTTGTCCATTGGGAAGCCAGAGATATTGTTATAGGCTATCATTGAGTTTAAAGAGAACTGTCCTGCAGATTGATTGGTGACAAGTCGCAAGTCAGAGGATTTGGGTTTCGGAACTGCATGGATTGGTGAGCTATACATTCCATCAAGCAGCTGAGGTCCAAAGTTGTCAGAAAACCATCCTGCTGCAACTTCAATATTGCACTGTGATTTCAGGAAGTTTGCCTCAGCCTCATTCCTAGGAGGTCCCAACGACATATCACAGGTTAAGGGATAGGAAGATGGTTTGGTGTCGGCAAAAGGCCAAAATCCCTCTCTAAGGCTCCTGATTACTGAAACTACAAAAGGTTGGTTGGGATGATTAATCACGAGTTGTTGAAGGAAATTGACGTTTATAGGAGTTACGATTTTGAACAGGTCAGGGTGTTCAGTTATAGTTTTGGTAGCTCACACATTCTCTAGTTCATCATGAGATGGCATTGGAAGAGGCTTTGCTGTAAGGGACCATTGAATGAGTGTTTGAGGGAGTTGTGCTGAATAGTCATAGTAGTTGTAACACAGATACTTGGGGACGTTGCCTTTCAACACCTCAGTTCTCAATGTTTTGATGGCATTCAATTTTCTTGTGCTTCCCTCCACACCGTTTGCAGATGTGCCTCCAGAAACATGAGTCTCCGTCAAAGGGGCAACTAATTGATGAGTTCCATCATCTACAAACAGCTCGTCCTGTGTTTTTAGCACTGCCACTGGGTTTGCTTGTTGATGACTTGATCCCAACTCTTTTATTTGCACTCCCATTGTAATTGATCCCACTGGAGTCAAGGATTGCATCGCGGAGGTCATCAAATTGGTTTCGATCGGTGAGTAACATTTTTGTGCCTGGACCAACCCTGGCTCTGACAGCTTTTTTGTACTCAATGACACAGGTATGTAGGGTGACAGGTTTTGCTGAGAACAGCCCAATGATGTATTGGTAGTGGTTTGTCCATTCTTCTCGTCTGTTGGGCCAGGCAAAACTGAGGGCTTCCTCGTAGAGGTTTGCTGCAATAGACCATTGCCCATGATTTTCAACTTTTCGTACTGGATCGCTGTGTCCAAGGATGATCTCATGATCTCCGATACGCCCTCTATTCTCCCGAGGAGCTCCGATATGGTGGATAGCGCTGTAGATGACGTCGAAATTGGCAAGTTCTCCTTTGATAAGTTTGTCCCATTCTGATCCAGGGAAGTTGCAAGGTGCGGTTTGAGACACGGCAATGTGTTGTCTAACTTGGGCAGGGTTCTTAAGGTAGAGTTTGAGCAACCTTCTATTTTCAAAGCATCTTGGGTCTTCAGCCTTTCGAGCAAGCTTTTCTTCACTATACCAGGGTAAATCCTTTTCTTTAATTTTTTGTTTCTTTGTTTTTGGCTGATCCAGGTCAGATTTACTCCTTCCTGTTGAGTCGGAATCACTGCCGCTACTTGGTTTGGGGCTTCGGGCTCCTGCATGCAGGAGTTTGTCTCAATGCAAATGGTTGGGCGAAAAGGTTTGTGGCCCAGTCTGTGCTTTACTCTTTCCTTTCGCTTCTGTTCTATCTGACTCAATAGGTCTCTCTTGACTGGCAATGTCATTTTGCTCTCCAGACTGTCTGCCTTCTGCTTCTTCGCGATCTCTTGCTCTCCTGTTTCAATCTCTGTCTTGGGTTTCGATGTTGGTGAGCACAGTGATGTAATTGGTAATGGATCCTCTTCTAAACTTCTCGTCGAGATCAGATTTGTTGATGATATCGACGATTTCTGTAATGGCATCGACCTTGTGCTTTCTACCATGTCAGAATTCTTCCATGATGAGTTTGAGGTTAGAGAGGATTTGCTGCTCATGCACAGAAGGTTGCGTGATGGGTGGTGTAACATCCCAAGACATTCGGCTAGACTCAGGCGTTCCTCCAAGCGATCCAGGAGACGGGGGCGCTTCCTCAGTCAACTTGCGAGGTTGTGAGGCTGGCAATTTGATGGTAGGATGCTTTCCATGCGGATTCATGCAGGGGTCTCAGTTTATGAGGAACAGTGTGACGATTTTATTGGATTGTAACGCGTAGCTATGAGTAGGCCAGACTCTGTATATCTAAAGAGCAATTGACGGTTAACTAACTACAGACTGTTGCTTGTAAGTGTGGGGTCCTCACCTAGAGAGCAATTGATGGAAACTGAGTCGTATGAGGTCTCAATTGCTCCCTAGGTGCAGCATTCATGTGACAGCCATGATATGCTCTCATTGGCCTCATGAAAACTTACAGTTTTAATATGAGAAATTCCCTGATGACAAATCACACATCAGACTGGCGCGACGTAGTTTGCACAATTTCTGAACTACCCACCACGCCTTCTATATTAGAGACCAACTTTGAGTCTGCCAAACACTCTCCTGCCTCCAGCATCATCGCGATCCTTGTCGTCATAGGCCTGGGACACCAATTAGGGTGCATGCAAGGGATCTTCGTTCACTTGTTTTGAATGTATTTTTATCTGTAACCAGGATAACTTTTTACTCAGTTTCAAACTACTTTCACTAATCGCCTTTATCTGTATTCCTGTCAGACATATTTACTCTAACAAATGAAAAGACTAATGTTTCAACGCATTGTGTGGTCTTTGTATGTTTAAATCATAGAGTAGTCTGATACAGGGATCTACGAAGACAAAAATTGACCAGTGTCGAGTAGAGTATAGAGTGAATACAGGATTACAGGGTCACTCAGACATGAACACAATAATCACTTGGAAAACAGTACACATAACAGAGACGTCTTCAATAAGAAAAGTGATTGTAAGACTTCTGCAACTAGATGGCCGGGTTCATAGCAGCTTCGTCAATAAGACCTGCAAGGACCTGGAAGAGATCGATCTTGTTCCAGTCGCAGTCAGGATTGGTAGGGATGTCAATGACTTCGCGGCTAAGTTTAATAGGTTCCAGCATCTCACAACCTTCCTTGAGAGCGGTAACCGTAGTGGACGGAACCCAACCAGTCAATAGCACCAATTTCCTGTAGGTGGTGGTGGGATACATGACGTGGGCCTGAAAAAGCAACCAGGGTAAATATCGTGCTCAAAATTGAAGAAGACTTTGATATACCTTGTAGACTCCATCTGGTCCATCGGAATACCTCTTCTGACTGTCAGCCTGTGCTATCAGAGCAGCAACATCAAACGCATCTGTGGAAACTGCATCCTGTGCGATATTTTCCAAATCCGGAATCAGCTCATGACGCTTTTTGTAGTGCAAGAGGCTGTGAGTAAGATGAAATATAGGTAACTCATTGTCAGTGACTGAGCAGCCTAGAGTGAATGGAATATCAAAGTATTTTCCATTAACTACAACCTTGTCAGAGCCGCAATTTATGACAGGAATCTGCCTGTCAAGGCCAATCATAGACATGGTATAGTCGATTATGTCGAATAACTCCATGATTATTTTGTAGTTGCTATACTTCTCACAAATCATCGTCTCCAGGTGATGCATATAGTTCTTGAGTGGTTGATGGTAGGGGAAAACTGGAACACGTCCTCTTGGGGAGTGATAAGCAGCAGGTCCAGGGATAACGAGGACTTCAATGTCTTGTGGTGACCACAAAGCTGGGCTAGATTTATCCAATGAGCGGTTATAAAGGGGATTGCAAAGAGGCATAGTAGGCTTTAAATCAAGACGTTGAGTTAGCGTCACGAGGAGTGGCAGGGTGTGGTCTTCAAGTGAGGTGGCTGTGTGAGGATGAGTCATTAGTGCTGTGTCAGAAAATATTTTGGGGCTGTTAGAAACGTCAGTTTATAGTGGCCTTGCTGTCAGGTATTTCTGACAATGTTATTAACAGTCAGAAATCCATTATGTAATTATAATGACTACGACAAAAAATTAGGAAGAATATTATACAAAATTATCCATATTCCAATTTTTGAGAGCTCCAGGTGCTGTTGACTTGGCAATTGACAGTGCCTCCACTTCCCCTCCAATGATCTTGATTGTCTAGTCACCACCAAGCCACTTGAGAAGTGATTTGAGAAGCTCACTATCACGTTTCACAACATCAAAGACCTTGAACTAATTACACCTGACAATATTACTGATTTTGGGATTTGTATTGTCTACATAGTTGAATTTTTTAAAGTCATAAGGGTCTGTATTTTTGAACCACTCTGCTTTCATTTGCTGGATGTCAACATCAGCAGGGGAGATGTCATCCTCATTGAGTAGGTCACAAAGAGTTGGACTGGAGTAGTAATGGGTCATAGGAGCTGAATCTGAGCTGTTCATCATGCCTGTATGGTTTCCTCTTCTTGAGAGCTGTTCTTGCCTTCCTAGGGTGCCTGTGTACTTTGTTTGGCTGCCAGCTGGCTGTAAAAACACGTCAGAATATTGTTTGAATTTCTAACCATATATCACATGATCAATTTGGACCTCTGATGTCAGGATTGTTTCTGACATGTTATTAATGTGTCATTAATTGGCTTGTAAATAACATAATCATTTTTGACACAGCACTATGAGTCATCTTGCTTTTTCTCATGACAGGCACCTACAATTAGTTTTTATCACATCCTAGCTCTCATCCTGCCTGGAAAGAAGTAAAATTTTAGTCTAAGTAGTTTCTGAGGTGTTCTTTATGGCTTTTATTACACTCATGGTTGACTCAAACTCAGAAGGAGTCTCAGACTTCAATTGAGAGGAGCACAGGTTTACAAGAGAAGCCTTTGCTCACAGAAAAGATGGAATGTTGAGTGACCAAGTGGCAGAAGTGTTAGCCAACCCTGTGGGCTATGGTGCTTGAACACAGGAAAGCTGTCTAGGGAGCCAAAAGATAAGAGAGAGAAGCAGCAAGGAGGGCTGATGAGCGACATAAAGGAATTGAGGCTCCAGTTTGCACTATAAATAATGGCACATTGCAATTGAGGCAGTCAAGAGAGCAATCTCCAAAGAATGAAAGAAGAGTCCCCAATCTAGTAGCTGGGATGCCAGTGTCAGACATCATTGAGTATCTGCTAGTGCACTTTGCTATAAAGAAATTGAGGGAGTGGAAATATATTGAGCTGAGTTATTTCATGCCAGAAGATTGGACTGAAGCAGCAAGAAATGAATCTGTCTTGTCTAGTAACATCTTCATGCTAGGATGATCTTCTATCACTAAAACCAGTTATAAATCTCAAAGGCCCTAAAGGCAAAACAACTCAAGATAAAGACCTTGTCTGGGATCAATTGTGCATTGCATCAACCAATTTCCTTGAAAGCATAGAACAAGAAGAATGGCTGACTAATATGATAGATGCAATGCATACTTTCTTTTTCAGGCTAACCAACCACAATCTGTGTAACAAAGGAGCAGATGGACTAAGGGTACTCATTCTGTACCAAGCCAGGGTACAGAGAGAATGGCATTGGCAAATTAAAATCTCTCCTAGGGCAGAGATTTTCAATGTTGGCATTCAATGATAGAGTGTTGAGGACATTGAAGGATCAAGTCTATGATAAAAAGAGGAATGCTATTATTACTGGTGGATTGTCAGTTCTGACAAGATCCAGCAAATGGCCAATACACTGTGAGTGGCCCTGGCTGGGCAAACATCTCCAGAAAGGCCAAAGTGGGCCAAAGCATTAAACAATGGACAGGGAACCATATATGTAGTACAGAGTAGCATAGGACACCCTCAGTCAATTGTATAGAGACTGAGAGTGAGTACATATAAGATCTACATAATAGACATCATACTTATGTTTAGATTAGATTAACTCTGCATATAATAAGTATGCAATAAATAGAGTCAATTATACAGAGACTGAGGATTAACTCTGCATACAATAGATTCATACTTCTAATAAGTTCAGCCAGCTGGACCATTCTGATGTGAAGTTTATTCTTCTCAATGTCAATTTTGTTGGCAATATAGGCATAGATCCTACTGCATTAACATTTGCATATGATGTTCATTATTTTGGCTCTAATTGTGTCATAGTTGCATACTGATTGCCTAAATTGCACTATCCTGTGGATTTATAATAGGCAGCATTATGAAAGGCTATCAGTAAGGCAGCCTCACTGGGACCCCAACAGATAAGGTAAAATTGTCTTTATTACTTGTAGTCAGGACAAGTTACTAAATATTAGTTTAATCTAAATACTCACCTTTGTTACTTGTAGTTAGGACAAGTAATGAAGGTGCAATCAGAAACTTTTTCAAGGCGGTGGCCACATGTCCATTGTGCTGCAGTGGTAATTGCCACAGCAGGAAGTGGAGCTGTGCCCTTATCTTGGTCAGATACAACCTGAGTTATCAGACCATTCTTGCAATACCATTTATTGAAAAGTACCAAGGCAATCTGTGTGCTGAGTCTTTTGAGTGTGTGCTAGCCAATCACACCTCTGTGCCTAGTAGATCCATCATCGTCATGATTATGTCCTTCCCATTCAATGAAGTCAATTCCAATGACTGAGAGCCTGTTGTCCAGAACAGCCGGTGAGTGCAGGGGTCCTGCTGATTTTATGGTCCAATTCTTATTCCTCTGATATGGAATGCATAAGGGGATGTACGCTCTTTCCAGGTTGTGCCTCATGTGCAGCCAGTAGTAGGCATTGTACAGGGCAGCATAGCTCTTCTTGAATCTGAAGTGTCCTAGCATGTCATGCACTAGGTGGTAGAGCAATTTGTGTATACAGGTATTGCTCAGTATGAGCAGTTGGCTTCCAAGGTATATCAAGCCATTATCTAGCTTGGTGTTGGTGATGCTGCTTTTAGCTATGCTGTCCTGTACCTGCTGAATGAAGAAGTCTTCCTCATAACTAGCAATGATCTCATTAAGCAGTTGTCTGTCTGCCTTGATCTGTAGGGCCCCTATTGCCAATGATCTCAATTTGGGTAGGGACCTGGTGTATGCCAGTGCACACACTGCTAGCTTGGCATCCAGTGTCACCACAGGCATCCTGGACAAGGCATCTGCAGCTGTACTTTCTTGGCTAACCTCTCTGTCAGAGGACCACTCATTTTTACCAGCTCTGATCCCCCTGACAGAAACTCTGGAGCTCTCTATGCACCTTCACTCCTTTGAGCTGTATCACAATTCATCTGATTGATTATAGTGATGTAACAGGTTGTGTGTTATATGCATATGATCCATGATCATGTGACATATGCATGACCTCTACATGTGATCCAGGCAGCACTGCTGGCAATGGAATCTGTTTTCTCTAGAAAAAGGGACAAAGAAAGCTGTCATGCTACTTCCATGCTGTTTTTCCATAAGAAATATGTAAGCAATTTCTTGTTGCAAAAGTTAGGAAAATTTCTACCTTTCTCTGAACTGTTTCTAGAATAAAAATCATATTTCTTTACTATTATGTTGCTGGAAGAAATAGCATGGAAATCTTTAAAATATTTTATTGCATGTTTATTTTAGAAAGAAGAATCATATTGAGCTTTTCAACAGACATTGAAAGCCATCATGTATTTCTTTTTGCATCTATCATTGGAAAAATTGAAAAAGAGGAATTGAAAGCTTGCTATTGAGTTTCTCTAGTAAAGTGAGAAGGAAACCTGTTATGCTATTTTCAACATGTGAATTTCTAATGGAAAAAGTCTTTGAACAAAGGAATTTTCCCTTTTTCTACAGTAAAAAGCTGACTAAGGAACAGGTGATAGGTTTCTTTAA
>JAGGAT010000661.1:0-20771 GCA_017657195.1 Termitomyces sp. T70a | reverse complement strand
TAAGTAACCTCACAACTTATATAGTAATTACATAATAACTAAGTAAAATAATAACAATAAAGTAATAATACTTTATATCAGTGCTGTAACAAGCAAGATCCGTTACATACCCCCCTCATGAGACCATCACAGGTCTCATTGAATAATTAATCAATGAAAAACAAATGAGACCAGAGTAGGTCTCATCAAGAAAAATAAAATAAAATAAGACGCAGGGTATAGGGTGGGAGATAGTGTTCCGCCCATTTTGCAAGTTCTTCTCTAGCCGCTGAAGTTTTCCTCTCAGGTTATGGAAGTTTGCTGTTAGGGAATTCAACAGTTCCCTTATAGCAGATACAACAGAGCTGCATTGCAGTGAACACAGGTGATCAGAGGAGACCGAGCAGGCAGCTTTGGTCTTATCACACCACTCAAGGGCGGTGGAGCAAGACTGAGGCCCTGGAGAGCAAACAGAAGCTTTCCAAGAACCTTGAAGAGGTCTCTAGCAGCCTTGCAAGTTGTGCATATGTGCAACTCACGCTGCTTGGACTTCGCCTGATTGCATCTCGATTAGAGCGCAATATAGCAACTTGAAGAGACCTATGAAGGTCCCTTCCCATCCATCCAGGAATACCATAGAGACCACATTAAGTGGCCTCTACATCCATAAGGTCTTGTGCAGATTCCACTACGGCTGTCATTTCATCCCATCTCACGGCTTCAGCATTGATCAAGGCAAGGGGATCCGAGGTGACAGGGTGATCTGTTGCCTCAGCTGGGAGCCTGGAAACTGCAACATTGGTTGCAGTCTTGCTAGACCCCATCTCAGAGGGTGGATATGAAGTGACAACGGTATAGGCGTAGGGGAGGAGACTTCAGGTGTAGTCTCCTTGGGTGGATCTGGTTGCATGAGGAACTCATCAGGTCCCCTCGGCAGAGTCGTGGTCATCACCAAAGATTGTGGTGCCTGAGCAGCATGAACAGCCGCCACTGGGCGATTGGCCAGGTATATAAACCTGGTGTCTTTGCCATGCTGAAGCCACTTTCATCTGATAGTGGCTGGAGGTCCTTGCACTGCTAGCAGCTGAACACATTTCCTTTGGAAAAAGTGATTGAGAAACCTGTCACCCAGTTTCCAAATGAATTGTCTCTAGAAAATATGTAAGCAGTTTCTCTTGGAAAAATTTAGGAAATTAGATTCGTATTTCCCAACTATTTTCAAAGTAAGAATAATAACTTTTTTGCACCTTTTTCCACAAGAAACATAATGGAAAACATAATAATATTATCAGTGAGGTTTTTATAAGATAAAGAACAACTCTTTCCCTTAGAAACAGAGATGTAAACTTTTGAACTATCTTTTTGAATATTTTCCTTGTAAAAATTTATTATTTTACTTTAAGAGAGCAGGAATTCATAAGAAAAACATACAAAGGAATAGTTCAAAGGTTTACATCTTGGTTTCTAAGGAAGTAAGTTGTTTTTTTATCTCACAGAAACCTCAATGGTAATATGATTATGTTTTCTATTATGTTTCTTGTGGAAAAAGGTGCAAAGAAGTTATTATTCTTATTTGAAAATAGTTGGGAAATATGAATCTAATTTCCTAAATTTTTCCAAGAGAAACTGCTTACATATTTTCTAGAGACAATTCATTTGGAAACTGGGTGACAGGTTTCTCAATCACTTTTTCCAAAGGAAACATATTTGGCTGCCAGCAGTGTTGGCCTCCAAGAGTTGAATGTCAGGGGTGGGCTTGTACCACCCGTCATATCCAGGCAAGATTCCTGGAGGTCCATAGAGCTCCAGGCATTGATGCCTATCATTGTCGACACTTGCAAAGAGGTCGGTATGGAGACCACTCCTGGACCAGTGATAGTACAGGTAGTGTATGCCATATGTATACATGTGGTCCATCCACATACATGGAATCCTGTTGGCAAGGAGGTGGCAAAGCACCTCTGTATCACCAAGGTTAGCAACTTGCCCACGCTTGACATGGAGCCTGTGCAGTGGGAAGCTGTAATTATTGATAGCCTGGAAGGGCCTTGTGCTTTTCCAATTGTACGCTTCCACAGCCTCTGCATAGAGGTGTGGGCAAGCAGCAACAAGAGCAAAGGCTCTCATGTATGCAGCACAAGCATGGGCACCAGTGGGTGCCAGTGCACGTGCTAGGACATAGCCAAAGACAGTGCCTTGGCTGACTTGTCCAGCAATATCCATAGCGATCCCAGACACAAAGTTCTGGGATCCAGGATGACCATAGTGCAGTAAGTACTGCACCCACCAGTCTATTTCAAAGTGGTGCTCAATGGGGACCTGAGGTAGTCCTGCACCACGAGTCAAATTGTCTAGTCGGCCCAACATGGCCGATACTCATGAAGGGAGAGGCACCGGTAGCCAGTGCCTATTGTCATGCAGTAGGCGGCTCACAACATCAGCCGTGTCTATTTCAAGGACTCGGCACATAGACCAGTCCTGCCACATAGTAGGAGATCCTATGGAACTTCTGGAGAAGGAGCGCTGCATGATTGTGCTCCCAAAGCGTTATTGAGGTACCATTCTCCTTGGTAACTCATATGAGCAGGTGTACCTGCTCAGGGTTCATGGGCATACCTCATGGGACCCATCGATAAAGTCTGTAGTAAGACTGGGTGGAGTACACCATCCCAGCCAACTCATGAGTGCAGGCAATCTTTGCCTCCTCACCCACGTATACTATATTGGTCATTGGTGACCAATAGAAGTTAGGGTGCAAAATGCCCCTAAAGTCATTTTGGCGTTCCCAACGCCTGTTGATGAAAGTAGTTTCCCAGCCATCTGGAAGATGGCCAGGCACTGTATTGTTGAGCCGTTCAAAGTCCTGTTTGGACTTCTTGGCATCCTCAGCTAAGCATTGGTCAACCTTAGCATTGCGTGATTGTTTTAGACAACGTGCTATTTCATCATCATCAGGTTCAATCTCCTGATATTCTCGTGATGGGTCCATCTCATCGGACCCAGAGTCATTGTTGTCATTGCCCCACAGCTGCGTGACAAAGAATTGTTTGTCACTCCCCTCACGGTGCACCATAGATGGCGGCTGCTCAGGATACTTGCAGGGGAACATATAGATATGAGGTTGGTCAACCTCAATATAGCCAGGATGGGCTCAATTCGGTACATTCTGAGGGTACTGTACCTTGTGGTAGGCAACAGGCTTGTTGCCCTTTGACGAGCCCCCTTTCAATGATTGACTGGATGGCACCATAGCGCTACCCTTGGGAGGTGGCATAGGCTTTGACAAGCCTATGGGTACAATGGGTACTGGGTTCATGGACCCAGTCATAATTACTTTGGGGGGGGACGGCTTGATGTCCTTCCCCTTCAACTGCACAGGGGTGGAATCCTCCATCTCCACCTCCTCCCCTGATGGACTGATGTCCTCATAGGGCAACGCTGGTGCCCTATCCCCAGGGGTAGATTGAAGGTCCTGTCGACGGGCCTTCCATGGCAAATCCCTGACCAGGGAAGCTACTCTCTTCCCCAGTCCCATCGCAGAGCGGTAGAGGTCCAATCAGGCCTCATCCCTCTGTCGTCTAGCAATGTCAAGTTCATTTAGAACTTGATTGAGTGCAATTTGCACTACAGGGTTTTTGAGGATGTCCATCCCAATGTCCTCTGGTACTCCAGCATTGTGGAGGCGCTGTAGCAGATGAGCAAGTTGTTCATCCGCCTCCACATTAGGCAAAGGCTTGCAAGCCTTTACTTTCCCCTTTGCTTCCCCCTTCTTCTTTGACCTAGAGGCGTCACTTGTATGCCCTGGGTACTCAGAGCCACCACATGGCGCTGATGACTCACTCATTGTTGGTGCTGCCGATGTGGTGTTGTCCACAGTCCATGTCCATCATGTGGGGAGAGACAGGGGCAAACCGATTGTGGCTCATTCTGGGGTTTGCCAAAGTGGCAGGTACTTGAGGACCTGCTGAAAAAGCCTGAGTTACCACAGGAACTTGTGGTAACACATATTGGCTGAACTCCTGCGACCATACAGGCTGTATAGGCACTGGCTGTCCACCAAAAAATGTGTCTTGGTACAGCAGTGGTCGTACCTGTCATGAGGAGCCCTCCATGAATCGCGGGGAGGACGATGTGCGTCCCCTACACAAGCCCTGGCAGCCCGCAGCCCCTTCTCAAGCTGCTCCTTGTCCTCGCTGAGCCACAGGGTGGCTCAAAGCTCCGTACGCTGGTGGGGCCACATCATGGCCCTGCCCTCCCTTCTTCTCCTGCGATCCTTAATACAGCGCCTACAGCCAGCATGCACCGGCATTAGCCACAAGTTGGCTAATATATCAGCATGCCACAGACTAGAAGTCCATGGCTTACTAACACAGCATGCTCTGTCTTGCTAATTGTCCAGGGCGTTTTACCCCCTGGACCTTCAGATATTGGTCAAGGGCCTCTAGGTCCTTGCATACCTCCAGTGACTCCCAAGTCATATCCCCAAGGCTCTATCAAACCTTGAATTCCAGGCCCAAACTGGTCTACTGATGCCCTACAAGGTCATTGACAAACCATCCCTGGTTATCTGGAGCACCAAAGTCATATGGCTGTGGCATCATACAATTTGGGAATCTCAAATTGTCGGTGGCCTTGTAAGGCCGCAGCAATGATATGTGGAACTTAGGATGGAGCCTTTGCATATGCAAGGCTCCCAGAAGTTCCAGAGTATAATTGGAGGTCTTGTCAAAAACCTCCAGGACCTGATAGGGCCCTACCCACTTAGGACAAAGCTTACAAGCTCGTCCTTTGGGTAGGGTCAAATTCTTTGTCAAAAGGTACACTAATATACCTTTCACAATGTTGGGTCCAGCCTGGTGCTGCTGGTTAGCGGCACATGTTTGGAAAATGCGTGCCTCTATAATAGCATCATGCACTGTGGCCAGATTTTGCAGCACTTGCAGCGCAAAGTTGCGTATTCCCTTAGGAATAATGGAGTCAGACCTGATCTCCTTAATCATGAAGGGCAGGTAACCACTGTTCAACTCGAATGGTGCATACTTCGTCAACTCCAACATGCTGTGTTGATTGTGAACTCAGTGAGGTCGATGCGTTTAACCCAATCGCATTGGTCAGGTCACACAACTATCCTGAGTATTTGTCCAACACTATGGTTGGCATGTTCTGTCTGTCCATCCATTTGTGGATGGAAAGATGTAGACATTAGGAGCTTGGCTCCTAAGATCTTATGTAGTTCACGCCACCATTTTGACATGAACTTGGAGTCACAGTTGCTGACAATAGAGCTAGGGAGGCCATGTAGCCTCACTATCTCTTGCAGATAGATCCAGGACAGCTGAGATGCTGTCATGGTAGTATGTACTGGTACCAGATGTACCATACTGGTCATGCAACATATGATTACCCACAGATAATTGAAACCCTTGGACTCTGGAAATGGACCAATAAAGTCCATTCCAATAGAGTCCCAGGGCTTAGTGGATATTGGCAGGAAATGAAGTTTATGTGCAGGGTGCTGGTTGTGCAAAACACAAGTGTATCGGCTACCATGGTTGGCCACCAATACCAATGGCGGATATATTCCATTGTTTGTTGAGCCCCAAAGTGGCCCAACATGCTATGAGCCTGGTCAAGAATCTGGGTTACCAATTTGCGGTCCCAGGGTATACATAATACCTCAGTTCCAACCAGATTTTTTATTCAGATCAAGTTGCCCAACTCCTCCTGTGCTGCCTTCATCCAGTCTACAAACTCATTTACCAACTCATCCTCAAAAGATTATTGAAATGATGTCAAGAGCTCTAAGTCACACCAATAGAACCAGATCAAAATATGATTTTATGTAGCCATGAAGTTACCTGTAGTATATCTATTGCACGCCCAGCGCATATTCTACTTTATTTAGACCCAACACGCATTATTAACATGCATCTATAGATTACGTAAGAACAACATCTTGTATTTACAACATATCTAGTCTAATCTGATAATTCAGTCTGATTCAGCTACTGCATGAAACACACAAGATTATTCTATCTGTAGCCAACAGCTATATTTTTTTGAATCTTCTGCTATTGGCTTTAGACTCTGGGCTCTTGTTACTACACTAGGCAACTATTATCATGCTCATCAAACTTCACAACTTCTTTTCTGCCATGTCAACAACAAGTTCTTATGGCTAATCCACCTAGCCAACTATTAGGTCCTTTGAAGCTAGCTGTTGGCTCCAAACCTCCTGAGATGCCTCCCTATTCTGGAGAATGAAGCCTGACCAAGGGGCTAAGTGAGGACAGGAAGTGTCATCGGAGCAGATAACAACTCCACAGAGAGTGACCTTGGCCACAGTGACCAGGCATACAGAGAGAGTGGAAGAAGAGGCGCTTCCAGCACCTCCAACCATGAAGAGGCCAAGAAGAAGTGGCCAGGAGCCACTGGTGAGGCACAAGAGCCCTGGAAAAGTTCTGGATGTAGTATCTAAACTGGACTTCTCAGACAAAGAGGAGAGTAGAAGGTTGCTTTTGACCTTGTCAGTCTAGCTTCAGCTAATACTAGACCATTTTTTAATGGTCAGAAAAGAATTGATGCAAAAGCATCTGCAGCTTTATATCATAAAGCATTTACAATTACTGGCTAATAGAGGCCAGCATGTACCTAGGGTTGATTCAACAGAATACATTGAACTTTTGATGTGCATTTTTGAGCTTAGCTCAATATGAGTATATAAAATGTAAGCTAGCCCAAGGGACAGCAGTGTCAACAGCCACATTGGCTGAATTGGTAGACTATAATGCAGTACTGCATTAATGAGCACCAGACATTGCAGAAGTGATAGATATTCTGAATGTGCCTAGATAGGCAAATGAGTCTCAGCAGGACTATAAGAAGCATCAAAATGCTGCACAATGGCAAGCTAACACCAGTGGAATGCCTCATTGAGCATTGTCAGAGGTAGAGACAGAAACATCCCATCTTGCTGGTGATGAGGAGGTGGAAGGTCTGCCTGAGGATAGGATGCCTTGTCAACATGTCACAATTAAGAAAGAAAAATGCAAGGAATGTGTTCCTGAGGAACCAGTGACATGGTGATGCATTGCAAGACAAGTCCACCTAGTGGACAACTGGAATGACTGCATTAATTATCAATGCATCTGCAACCAAGATTTGCAGAATCAAGGAGAGTTGTTAATAGACAACCAAGGTATAGTCTTCAATGGGCATGAAGGTGTTACACCCATAGATGATATGAAGCAACAATTTGTCATGAGGATTTGTGAACTGGACAGAGATCCAGGGGATAAAAGTGGTGATGATGACTACCACAGCAATTGAGGACAGGGTTGTTGTAGTAATGACTGGGATGGACAACATCATCAAGATGATTGTAGACCCCCTGGTCATTGACTAGAACCACCAGTACCTTGGGCTCTACAAGGTCCACATCCTGAACGCAGGACTGCAGAGCCCCAATATCCAGCTATAAGGGCATGGTCATTGCCCTCTCCTTATGATTTGCATGCTAGCATGCTAGAAATCAACAAGGTAGTTAAGATCCACATGGATCATATGCATGACCACCTGAATCACCTTGTAGACAACTATCTGGGAGTCAGATTTAAGTTTCCTAACAGGGTCAAGCTCTGTCATGCTGAAGAAAAGCATATCAGAGTGTATGCTAGAGGACATAAGTTCTTCCAGTTAGAGGACTGGGCCATGGATGTTTGTTACCATCTAGTAGCATGCTGCTACAGAGGAGATGACATGGACCAGGAGCGCATCTTTGTGCTCCATGAATTCATAGAAGAGGAAGCGTGGAACTGGTTTCACTAACATGTCTGCATATGAATTGGGACAAACATGACTAGACATTCAAGGAGGTCCTTAAAGGATTGTATAACCACTTTGTGAATGCAGCAACTATGCAGGAGGCTTGTGAAGCCTTCAAAACAGCAGTATATGATGCCCAAACAGGTGTCCAAACCTTCTATGATGAGCTAGTGGGCCATGCTCAAAATATGGCTGTATACCTGGATGAATTTACCATCTGGGAGACATTCCTGGACAGAATATCTGTGAAAATGCATCATGTGCTCATACACAACAATAGCCTGTCTCCAGAGGTCAACACTGTGACCAAGTTCCTGGTGTATGCCATACACTATGAGCAGTCTGCATGTACTATGACACACTATAATCAGCGCAGCTCTCACCACACTATGAGGAGTTGCCAGCCTGTTAAGGTTGGAATGTTCCTTGCAAAGCATTCCAAAATGGAATGAAACCACAATTCACAGGTTGTAGTACAATGTACACTGCCTGTAGAGCATAAGCCTGGACTGAGACCAACTAGTAATATACTAGCAGCTAAGGATGCCTGGTATGGGCCCAGACTAGGCCAGCCTGTGCCAAGGGTGATGCGGAATGTACCATTAAGAGTGGTCCCTCCCAAGGCCACCTTTGGCAGTGGTGGTGCAGGATACAAGCCAACTAGTGGAGTATTGCAGTACTACAACTGTGGCCATACTGGCTACTATTATAAGAATTGTAAGGTGCCAAGAGCACAAGTATGAGCTGCCCATACAGCAGCAGTGGATTGCAATGCAGGAAGCAATGCTGAGGCAAACTGAGACAAACTTGTCAAGGACAAGGAACTTCCTTAACAAGTAGAGGAGCAGTCTGCAGTGAATGATGCTGAAAGCGTGCAGATTGACAGAGAGGAATATATTGCAGTAGACATATATGATAATGATTACTATGCTTGTGATGACAAGGACAAGCATCTGTTTGCTCTAACTGAGCATCAGGGAGATCGATGCATCCACATGCAACATGTAATACTGCAAAAGGCAGCTAACAAGCTGCAAAGACCTCAGTATACTCCTTAGGAAAAAGAGTGCCTAGTGACCTATGTAGAGGTCAATGGATACTCAGTGTGGACATTGTGGAACTCAAGGAGTACCATGATGGGCATTACACCCCAGTTTGTGCATGTGAATGCTATACATGTTCATGAGCTTATGGAGCTGCTCATGCTCTAGCTGGGGACTGTGGGGAGTTGCGCTATTGTACAATTTGGCATGGAGGTCAAGGTCTATGTGGACATAGTAAATTTTGATCACTATGATATGATTATTGGTATGCTATTCATGCATAAGAGCAAAGTCAATCTCAACTTTGTGAATAACATCAATGGAATACCATTGAGAGTTGTCCTCACAGACACAGATGGCTGTCTACAATGGTATTGGGCCACTGAGAAGCATTGCGGGGATTGCAACTGACTAAAAGATTGCAAGAGTGTGATAGTAGAAAGAGTTGATGAGAAACTAGCTCCAATGGCCAGCTTACCAGCAGATGCACCAGCAATATTGATATCTGAGGAAGAGTTCTAAGGAACTCTGGAAAGAGGGGATGGACTGGACCAGCCAATTGCAGCTGATAGAAAAGCTATGAGGAAGCCTGACAAGGCCTGTCTACCTGACAACACTTGTGCAGAACAAGTAGTGCTAGAATTGTTGGAGTGTCAACTGACAAGCTCCAGAGTGAAGGTAGAAGACCTCATAACAGATGAGATTGAAGAGCAATGACAGAGTGCCATAAACACAGCAGAAACAACTGACAGTGTAAGATCCTTTTGGGATCAACCAGTACCACCACCGGACATGCAATGGGCCTATGACCCATGTATGCCACTAGAGTGGAATGAGGTTGTAGCCTCAATGGTGGTGCAGAGGTGGGCTGTTGACCCACTGGAGAGGTATATTGTCAACTTCTGGCTGACGAAATATCAGAACCATTGGAAGTAGCATTCAATGGATGCTCACTAAAAGCAAAAAGTGTGCAGTGGTTAACAAAGTCAACAGTATCAAGGCCTCCACTGAGGCTGAGGATGGAGGACACTGGGGAAGCACACTTACATGCACTAAGAGAACAATTCAAATCCAAGGTTTTGTTGTGCCAGAAGCACGTAGACAAAGGAAAAGCCAAGGCTAATGGCCTACAGGAAGAGGACAAAAGGAGGAGCTTCCCTCATGGAGGGAAGTAAACCATGAGATTAATCTCATAGACAAGACCAAGTAGTACAAGTACTATCTTTCTTGCTGTTTGCAAGCACTACAGAATCAGCTTTGTGAAAAAACAGATCACTACATCAATGCCAAATAGTGGGAACCACAACCAGCAATGCAAGCTGTGCCACTGTTGTGCATCCCCAAGAAAGATGGAACACTAAGAACTGCATTAGATGTGCAACAGCACAACAACAACACCATTAAGGATGTAACCCCACTTCCAGATTAGAAAGTGATTCATGAAAATGTCACAAAGGCCAGGTACAGGTCAAAGATCAACCTGACAGATGCATACAAGCAAGTACATATACATATGGATGACATCTCAAAAATGGTGTTTGTGTCCCTGACAGGGACATTTGTCAGTAATATTATGCAGATTGGTGACTGTAATGTGCCTGCAATGTTTCAGAAGTTAATGACCTCAATATTCCAAGATGTTATTGGAATGTTTATGCATGTCTATCTAGACAATATTTTATATTTTCAGACTCTATAGAGGAACACAAGCAGCACTTACACATTGTATTCAAATAACTGTGCAAGAAGAGCCTGTATCTCAAATGGAGGAAGTGCAAATTGTATGCACAAAATATTGATTGCTTAGGGCACATCATAGATGTGCAGGGTATTTACCTTTAAGGGCAACCTCCAGAGGTTGTGGCTAACTACACAACTGGCAGAGGGGAATCCAAAGTATATTAGAAGGTAAATATAACAAGAATAGTAAGTAGTTAATCACCTGGCAGAGGGAAATCCAAAGAGAACAAGTCTAAGATTCTCTAGAGCCAAGGATCCAAAAATAGTGTTAAAAGTCATGTGGCCCAATTATGTAAGTGGCTGCTAGGGCTTGTGCTTTGTCAGCAGCTGCTAGGATGAGTGCTTACAAAGCACACAGCCACCAGCCAACGCAGACTAAAGGTACATAAATCAATAGAATAAATGTAAGTGTGGAGATACTAGAAAGAAGAGATAAGAAAAGGAAAAAGTAAGGGAAAAGGAGAGAAAAGGAAGTGTCCCCTGATATTACCCAGACTCTGATAAACTTGATCATATTCAAGGATGGCAAACGCCATGTAACTACAATGACATCTAATGATTTGTTGGACTGGTTAACTACATTGGTAATTTCTTACCAGATGTGACTGCATATCCAGGTCCTCTCATAGCCATGATCTAGAACAGGTCCCCGTTTCACTGGTGACTAGTGCATCAGCGGTGCTTCAAAATGATTAAACAAATTTGCCCTAAGACACCAATTATTTGCCCAATTGATCCACATCTCAACAAGCTGATATGGCTCATTTGTGATGTGTCAAAGATGGGCATAGGGGCCATGTTTAGCCAAGGCAAGACCTGGCAAACCTGCAAACCTGCAGGATTCATGTCATGCAAATTTACGACTGTGCAACAGAACTATGCTATACATGAGTTAGAGACACTCGCGATTTTGGAAGCCCTCCTGACATGGGAGGATAAGTTGATGGGATATAAGATCCATATTATAATGGATCATAAAGCATTAGGACAAGCCCGTTCAACTGTCTTTGGGATTTTGTTTTCTCTCACTTTCAACATACTCACGAAGCTTGTAAGTGTTGGCAATGTGACAATGTGAAGGGTACCACAGCCACAACACTATGGCCACAGGGCCACCGACTGCTTTGCCAATGACTGCTTTGTCCCACTCGCACATATATACTGCCATAGATATTCAGTACCCTCAGTTTGTTGACACGTTCTGAGGGTACATCTTCCTTGATACTTACAACATACACATATTTATTAACTACAAATACCTAGAATTAACTTACGTGTTATTTACTAAGTATTCATCAATAAAGTTTGTTGACACATTCTGAGGAATTAACTTACATGTTATTTACTAGAAAGCAAGCAAGACTGGTTAAATTCTAACAGGCTATGGGCCTACTTTGAGCAAAAGACATCACACAATATCAATTGCTTGTTAGAAACTCCTATCTTGCCTTGCCACGATTGCCGATTGCACCAGATTGTCTCCATACGGGGTTGCCTCCCATCCTTGTCTGTTTTTACCAAGATCTCTGCCCAGTACCTGATCTGGGAGAGTGCCTCTATTGTCCTGAAATTTACTGAAATACCTCGCCCCGCCCCCAGTTTGCCTCACTGAAACCAGAATGCCCGCTAGTCCTAACAACACCACTGCCCCCTCCATCCAAGCCATTTCCATCTGCAGCACTGACTGGAAACAGGAGAAGTTCAGCCAAAACTCCCCCACAGCCAACTTCAGTCGGTGGACCACTGCCCTGAAAATCCATCTCTCTCTGCTAGGTCTAAAATTGTACATCTTCAAGCCCCTTATCTCTCTACCAAACATTGATACCGAACCCGTCACCCATCAAAATTGGGCAGCAAACAATGATCTTGCTTGCGCAGTCATTCTCACCACATTTGATGAGCTGGAATATGAAGGCCTTGATGATGCCAAAACAGCAGCAGCTCTTTTTAATATTGTTAAAGCCCGAGCGGAGGGGGAGGGGCCTGTTAGAATGGTGGCCCTGATTCAGGAAGTACTAAGGATTCAGTGCTTGCCCAGTGAGCCCCTGCCAGATACTGCCAGGCACATCTGTGACATCATCAACCATATCTTTGCGATCCAGACCCTTGACAAGGATTTATTCAAATGTGTTGTCCTGCTGAACAGTCTGAATAGCCCGCAGTATGAACTGATACAGGTGCAGGTTTCTCGTGGCCTTGCAGACGTGACCAAGGGCAGTCCATACTCCTCAGACCACATCCGTAAGCTCCTGAAAATGGTGCAGAACCTGACTTCCCTGAAAACCATGACCAGTAACCAACCCACCAATACAGCACTCACCGCCACCATGAAAGGGCATTTTAGATTACAAAAACTGCACCTCCCTGGCCACAATCACCCAGCCAGCGCAAAATGTTGCACCACCTGTCTCACGCATGGATGCCCATGCGCCGGGCATGAAGCTCAGTTCTGTGCACACCCTGGGGGCACAATGAGGAAAGCTGGTTTTAATGCTGCCCATGATGCAGCCAGGGCAGCTGCGAGTGAGAAGGAAAAGGGATCCAGTGGGGGAGGACCAAAGCAGTATGCGCAGCTGAAAGGACCATCTGGAAAGGTGTATCTGGTAGAAGAAGGTGAATTATAGAAACTTCAAACTCTGGGTAGCGTGACCAATACCTCTGCAACCACCGCAGAATTTGCAGGCCTTGCAACGGACAGCATACCTATCCAGTCAGCTGAGATGTCGAATGGGAAGGTTGGATGGCCATGATCGAGGAAGAGGAGGAGGAAGCAAAGACCTCCCTTGACTGGACACAATTTAGCTGCGATAATACACCTTTCATAGCTGTGGCAGACCGACTATTCTTCATTGATTCCAGTGCTACAGTTCACATTTACCCCCACAAAGCCAACTTTGCCACTCTTCAGCCTATCACATCCACAGCCATCAAAGAAGTCGGCGGTTCGACCATTGCTGTATGCGGCATTGGTAACATCAAACTCCGCACCACAGAAGGCAAAATGCTCACCTTGGAAAAGGCTCTATATGTCCCCAATTCAACAGTCCGCCTCATCTCCGTCAGTTGCATGTCCATGGACAACTCAATCTACTCCTGCTTTGACAACGAAGAAGTCTGCATCATCAACCGGCTCACTGGAGCCACAATTGCAAAAGGTCCATTGCTAAAGAACAAAGGGCTCTACACGGTCAACTTCTCCAACACCAATATCAAACAGGTCTACACAGCTGTTAGTGCAGAGACATGGCACAGACGACTTGGCCATGTGAACTATCAAGCAATCCAACAACTCGCCCGCAATCACAGGATCAAATGTGCGACCCCCTCCTTTTCCCACCCTCTGCTGAAGTGTGACAGCTGTATCTTGGGCAAACAGACATATGTACCTGTTCCAAAGACATGTCAGGAGGGGCATAGGGCAACAGAGAAGCTAAGAATTGTGTGGGCAGACCTGTTTGGACCAGTAAATGTGCGATCAAGATCAGGAAATCATTACATACTAGACATAGTGGACGACTTTACCAACATGTCATGGTCCATACCACTAAAGAACAAAGGAGAAGCTTTTGCAGCAATGCAAGCATGGGAGAGGATGCAAGAAAATGAAACGGGACTGAGAATCAGCAAATACAGAACGGGCTTTGATGGTGAACTCAACAGCATGGAGATGGAAGGATGGCTGGCTTTACGAGGTATATCCAATGAACACAGCACCCCATACACATTGGCCCACATTGGGAGGGTGGAAAGAATGCACAGAACGCTAATGGGTAAAGCCAGAGCAATGAGAATTGATGCTGATTGTCCAGAGTTCCTCTGGGACAAGTTCTACATAACAGCAGCTCATCTTCATGCAAAAACCCTGACAAAATTGCTCAATGGCAAGACACCGTATGAAGCATGGTATAACTGCATCCCAGACTACTCTTACATGTGCAAAATTGGATGTCGTGCATTTGTTCTCATCCCCACACATAACTCCAAAGTACATCCATGCTCCATTAAAATGATACTGATTGGGTACGGACAGACATCCAAGACATACCGATGCTGAGATAGAAAGAACCAACAGGTGTACCAAACATACCACGTAAAATTCATTGAACACCATGAGACTTCGACCCCCGCCACGCCTCCTGCTCCCATTCAAACACAAGGTCCCATCGAACCTCCCATCCCCACTCTTCAACAGCTCGACGACTTGGCTGCCACCTCGCCACAGGACAAAGACTACGATCTCAGCTATTTTGATGTGGAAATCACAGCGCTGGAGCCGTCCCTGCAGCATGAAGTCAAAGAGCAACCCCATGCAAATCAAGCTGCAATCCCATGCAGATCAAATCGTGCGTGATGCCCAACCGAGAAGGCAGCTGGCAAGGACAACCAACTGCCAACAAGACTGGAGAAAACAATGGAGGAGGTACATGAGAGTAGTCGACGGATAAAAGATCAAAGAGGAGAAAGATAAGCGAGACTTGCAAATGAGAATGATGTACATGCACTGCCACAGGACGCCCCAATTCCGACACCCACAGATGCCGATGATCAAGCGCCCATGCACACACAAGATGCAGCTGAGATCGATCATGATTGGATACCGGCAGCCATCTTGCAATTGGGCGACATCAAACCCCTGCCAGTGAATGAGGAGGAAGAGCCAAACACATGGAAGGAAGCACAACAGGGTCCAGATGCAGAGAAATGGGAGGCGGTGTACAAGGAGGAGCTAAAGTTGTTGAAGGATATGGGTGTGTATCGACTTATTCCATGATCAGAAGTACCACATGGACAGAAGGTATGAAAAGGGAGACCCATATTCAAAATCAAGAGAGACAAGCATGGAAAGGCAGTTAGATATAAGGTACGCCTCATCTTCAACAGCTATGAACAGATATATGGCAAGGATTATCATAAAACCACTTCCCCGACCATGCGCATGGAGTCATGGTGAATACTACTACATATCGCAGCGACGAAGGGATGGAATGCCACACAGATAGACGTGAAGACAGCTTTCCTCTATGGTGTACTACCGGAAAGCAAAATACAATATATGGAACAGCCGGAAGGGTTTGGAGAACCAGGAAAGGAAGACCATGTGTGCGAACTACTGCAAGGACTATACAGCATGAAACAAGCTGGGAGGATCTGGAACCAGACTCTTAATAATCAAATGGTTGCCTGGGGCTTCTCTCATTTACCATGTGAAACCTGCATATACTACAGACAGTCAAAAACAGGTACCGTCATAGCTGCCATCCATGTTGAGGATTTCTTGTCCATAGCAGTTACAAAAGAAGAAAATGACAGATTCAAAGCACAGATGTGCGAGTCTTGGACCATCTCAGATCTTGGCAGACCAAAACACATTGTGGGAGTCTCCGTAACCTGGAACGACAGCAGCTGCACAGTGTCTCTTTCCCAAACTGCATTCATAGAACAAGTTATCCAGCAATTTGGCCAAATTGATGCCCATCCTCTCTCTCTGCCCATGGAACCAGGACTAAAGCTCCGGCACGCTAAACCAGAAGCTCAGACTCAGGAGGAGAAGCACAGGATTGCAAAACTCCCGTACAGATCACTAGTAGGATGCCTCTTATATATTGCCATTGCTACCAGGCCAGACATTGCCTTCGCCATCCAACAGCTGTCTCAATACCTGGACAACTACAATACCTCACATTGGAACATGGGCATCTGACTCCTTCGTTATCTCAAAGGGACAAAAGACCTCAAACTACACCTCGGTGGTCCTACGATTACTCTACGAGGCTTCACAGATGCAGACTGGGCAAGCTGCATAGACACCAGAAGGAGTACTAGTGGATACGCATGGTCTCTGGGCATGGGTGCCATGTCCTGGTCTGTACAAAAACAAAAGACCATAGCCACATTGTCATGTGAAGCTGAGTATATGGCAGCTTACGAATCAACTCAGGAATGCATATGGCTAAGGATGCTGATGAAAGCGATTGGATGGGACTTCACTGATACACCCACGACCCTCTTCTGTGACAACAAAGCAGCGATTACACTCTCTGAAGACGCCACAGCACATGCTCGCGTGAAACATTTCGACATTAAATATCACTTCATTTGGGAATACGCAAATACGGGAGAAATCGTAATAAAGTACATCAACACCAGAGACAACGTTGCCGACATATTCACGAAAGCCACACCAAGACCCCTATTCATACGACTACGTTACATGCTTGGCATTTCCTGACTCCAACGCAAGGAGGAGAATAGCACAAGTCATGTCCGTGGTAAGGAGGAGTGTTGGCAATGTGACAATGTGAAGGGTACCACAGCCATGACGCCATGGCCACAGGGCCATCGACTGCTTTGCCAATGACTGCTTTGTCCCACTCGCACATATATACTGCCATAGACATTCAGTACCCTCAGTTCGTTGACACGTTCTGAGGGTACGTCTTCCTTGATACTTACAACATACACATATTTATTAACTACAAATACCTAGAATTAACTTACGTGTTATCTACTAGGTATTCATCAATAAAGTTTGTTGACACATTCTGAGGAATCAACTTACGTGTTATTTACTAGAAAGCAAGCAAGACTGGTTAAATTCTAACACTGGTTAAATTCTAACAGTAAGTAGATATACAGAGATTGGAAATTTGCTGTGGGATGTTTGGAAGTATGCTTAATGAAACCATATCTGCAAAATACACCGCTGTTGGAGAAGACGTCAAATTGGCTGAGGATCAAGGGGTGCACCGGAGCTCCAAGGAAAAAAAAAACATGTAATTTGTGTTAGTTGCCCTGAACGCCAAGTACACCATCGACCCCATCATCCGTCCTTTCTCCTCCATTGTCTATCTCATTCCATTACCACACTACCATTTCACATATATCACACTGGCCACAACATGGCCTTCCATTGTTGTTCCCCGTACTTATATACGGACAATATCTGTAGACACCCTCAGTCAATCGTATATTGAGCTGAGGGTGAGTTCGACCATTACTTTACGCTCCAACTTATATGCTTACGCTACCGGAACAGTTAAACTTACTCATCTGTTAGGTAGCTCTCAGTCAATCGTATATTGAGCTGAGGTTAAACTTACTCATCTGTTAGGCAATCAAGTATCGAGTTCCAACAATTTGACTGCGAGGGTTATCAGAAGCTACGAGAAACCCCCACTGCCGTTATCCGATCCCTCGTATACTAGGCGCCTAGTCTGAGAGAGCATACTTCTCGTACGACTTGTAAATGGCACAAGATTCCAGGCTCGGTATAGTTGGCACGTCGACTGTTTATCTTAAGTTCATCCAACGCTGATCGATTGCGATGAAGCTTGAAACAATGAGAGGCAGCGCGAGGTATGATGGCCGACCACGAATGAGGAATAAAAATTACCGCAGACGTAAGTGCAGTCGATTACATTCATAAGGAATCGAAAGCGACATAGCTCTCTAGGAGTTATAACTTTGCCGCTTATCGGCCCAGCATATGGAATTTCTGGGGCAAAGGCAGGAGAAAATATCATCATTATAATAGACCAAGGTGGCAAATAGATCATAGTAGTATCGGGCGAAATATCTCAAGTTGGTCTTAGATCATACTACGTCACCGGCTGGTGGATTGTTTTGCTACTGATTTGCACCTTGGCTATATTTTCACTTTCTTTTTCTCGAGTCGTGCCCATGCAAAATACGGAATGAACTCATCGGTATCCAAGTACTAATTGCTGAAAATACGTCTTTCGACTGCCGGAGCTTCAAGAACTCGACGCTTGCTCCTTCTCAGTCAATCTCGCCTTAAGGAGTCATGTTGGCGCTTGTGACCTGAATGTCTTTAGATTATTGGAATGTCAGGTACTCCAGTATTTCCTGGCGCTTAGAGTATCCCAGAAACGTACATTCAGGCCCTTGCCTCGACTTCTTCGCACACTGACAACGTAAGGGCAATCTCTTTTGAGCACATTTTCTTTGAGCGTAGCACTTGGACAACGTCACCGGCAACTAGCACCCTTGAAGTGGAACTCCTTGGGCAATTGCGTGCACGATTCTTCGCGTTTAAGGTGATTGCCTCTGGTACGAGACTGCGGCATGTAGATTCTTTGTCTGTTTTTTTTTGGCTGATTCAAAGGAAGGAGGTAACCTTGCTTTCGTCAAGAATCAGAGTGATATTTGGAGGGAAGGTTCGGCGGAGTAAATGGCGCAAGGAAAAAACCGACCCGACTTCCTGGACCGA
Source organism: Termitomyces sp. T70a (assembly GCA_017657195.1). Lineage (NCBI taxonomy): Eukaryota > Fungi > Basidiomycota > Agaricomycetes > Agaricales > Lyophyllaceae > Termitomyces > Termitomyces sp. T70a. Next base: position 1,955 of record JAGGAT010000661.1, on the reverse strand, counting down.
AAAGTAAGGATGGGTTCGAGTGAGTATGATTATACGATCATATCATTGAAAGCCAAGGTAAAATATGTCAAATCTTTAGTGTTATTCGCCCGGATCTAACTGTTAGAACTCGATACTCAATGCTAACAGACTGGTAAGCCAAAGTCCTCAGTTCAATTACAATTGACTCTAATTACCTAACAGACTGGTAAGCCAAAGTCTGTTAGGCGTATTACATCAGTATGTACTGGACGATATTCAACAAAACTTGTACTCACCCTCAGTTCAATTACAATTGACTGAGGGTGCACGTATCGTATGTCTGTATATATAGGTTGTCCATTAACAATGGAAGAGATTTTAATGTCGTGGCCAGACAGTGTACCAGGGCCAATTATTTGGAGACAAAGGAGACATTGTGACATAGCGGGCAAGGGACGGGGTGTGTGATATGGCGGCGATGGTGCGTTTATTTCGGTTACTAACACTAACGTCTGCCACCCACGCGCAATCAAGAATTTGTTGGTATTGTCAATGAAACGTCGACCATGGGCTAAAGCTGTAGGAGAAAGACGAGGTTCTAGGCAGACTGTGATTGAGACTAAACGCCATCTGTGGGCGCAAATCAATCATCAAACATCGAGACACCCGGCCTCGCTCAACGGGTACATTTGGACTTCCTCCTGTTTAACAACTTATTTTGTATTCTTATTCCAGGCGGCCTGCAGCAGCCTACACCCGAATATCCATACAATGATAATACCCCCACCCCACTCTTACCTCTCATGCGTTGTCCCCCTCGTCAACGTTCCAGGCACCTTCCTCGGCATCAACACAACCCTCCCACTACTCGCCGACACCTCCATGGTCCTCCTATCACTCGCGTCCCCGGCCCTGGGTGCATCATCTACTTCTTCTCGGTCTTTCATTCCACCTCTAACATCCGCACCCACCTGCACCAACGTATCTACCAAACAAGCTCGCCGGTGTTTTACCGGAACGACAACGAGAACGAGAACGAGAACCAGGCGTCGATGTGAGCGGCGTCCTCATGCCGGACGAATGGGCAAGAACCCCGAACCGCGCACCCAGCGCCGTTTGCGCAACCTCCGTCGTTCTTCCTGGCCCATACAAATGGTCCGACTTAGACCTGCTGGCAGGAAATCGTCTCTGTCGCCTCCGTCTTCCATTTTCGCATATGCGTCGATATTAACTGCGAAGACGTGGGCAAAAGCCGAGCAGCCGGGTCCATGCCTTTCCCTGTGCTAGTGCTCGGCCCCGCAGCTTTCCGCTAAACCTGAAAACTTCCACACCAATCTGGCAGTATGTTGAGATCCGACGCGTGGACGCGTCATAGACACCGTGAGTGTTGGACCATTAGCCACAGAGACAAAGACGGTCAGGACCCTAGGTCAGGGTCAAAGCTATTTGATCATGGACAAAGAAACAATGGAGGAGAACATACTTATATACTACGTACCAATGCTGAACACCCTCAGTCGATTATACGGAGACTGAGGGTAAGCTTCACTATTTACTTATACAGTGACTCTTTACTTACGCATACCGTAGATTGATTTCTGTCTACTTAGGTATGCAAATACAGCCGATTATACGGAGACTGAGGATTGATTTCTGTCTACTTAGTCTACTTAGGATTCACCTTCTAACACAGTAGATCCTTTTCGCACAACTCGAGACTCAGTGCGCTTCTTTTGCCTAGCGCCGGAGCGGAAGATGAACCTGGACAGACATCAAAATTTGACCCGCAGCTTGGTACCGATGTTGATGTCAGGTAATTGGTGCTGCTGGGGGCGGGGATACTAGATCTGCTCGTTGTGTCTTGATTTTGGACGGATCGGATGCGCCGGGCAGAGGCGTCGGATGCGGAGAAGACCTGTTTCCGACCTGTTTCCACCCTTCTTCCGCAGGGTGCAGGAAAATCCAAAGTAGAATACAGAGGTCAGTGTATAGAC
>JAGGAT010000660.1:0-20794 GCA_017657195.1 Termitomyces sp. T70a | reverse complement strand
AATGTAAACTTTACATGGCATCATATGTATTGAGAGATTGATTTACTTATCTACTAATCCTCGCCCAATTGTACCTCCTCCAAACTCGATTTCTCAACCACAAACCAAAGGTCCTTGGGTTCATTAGGAAATACTGGCATGGGTTGCATGGATACAAGTGAAAGTATATCAGATGCATGGATTGCCTGTAATCCAGTTGAACCTCTGTTCTGGCATGCCCAAATTGTCTTGTATGACTCTGCAAAAATATGAGGGTCTGGATCTGAATAGACTGACACAAGTGCCCATGGTTCCAAATTCTTTAGGCCATCATCTACATCATCCATGTCACTCATTTCAGAGTCAGAATCAGTCTCTGGATTGATGTAGAAATAAAATCGAACTTCAGCATAAGTAATGTGTCCATTCAAATTGATCTATGCAAATTAATAAGGCATTGAGATGATTTTTTTTATTTATCAATTACTCACCTTGACATTATGAGTCATTCTTGTATTGCTTGTTTGCTCTGAATCACTAATTATACTTCATGCAATTTGGCCATTTGGAAGTAAGATGCGACCCCAGTGTCTCACAGCAGATAAATCAAATGATTCTGCTATAGCATTCCATTTGTCCTCATTATCAAGTATGCGAGGGTACTTATCACAACATGATAATAGGATTGGCTTGTCACTAGCAGGTGGTTGAGTAGAAGAATGTGATTTGCAAACCATAACCTCAAGTTTTGGACATAGGTTTACAAGAGCATTTATCTGACACCGAAGCAAGGCACATTGAGCCAAATTGGCAAATTGGTTTGAAGGTTGTTATATCTCCTTTCCAAGACTACCAATAGTACGTTCCATAGTGTATTGTGAGTAATAGGCTCCAGGTCCAACTCGAAGAGTTTCATGGGCTAAATGACTGAGTGTATGTATAGAAGGACGACAAACTTGCAGCCTATCAACTCGTTGTTGATAGTAAAGAGCTTCATACTCTTCAATAAATTGAACAAGCAAGGAATGTCCTTCAGCAATCTGAGCTCCAGTAATACGTCTCTGAACAAAGATCCAAATTCCAGCCACTAATTTGCAGAAGTTTTTCCAGTACTGTTGAGGTAAAACTATCCGGAAGAAGGCTGGACCAAGTCCATAGATGTACAAAAACCATTCAGTGGCTTTAAAACCACTAGATATCTTTTCAGCTGGATTTTGAGGAGTTTGGTGGAAGGATGATGGGAAAACTGAGTTGCATCTTCAACAAGCTTTCCATGATCAGTCCAAACATCTCCAACAAGAGCGACCCAGTCCCATTGATCATCATTTGAGTGTTTGAGTGTACCATGCCAAAGAGATATCAATAATTCTGGAATATTGATCTGGAGAAGTTGCGCATCTGGCAGCAAAATATCTGCAAGTCAGATGTTGTGCAGGCTGCAATGTTGAACACTGCCAGCCCCAATGACTGGGATGTGCTTGCTGTTCAGGAATCTTTCCTGGATTGCCTGGGCAACACAAAAGCATTGTCATACTGGAGGGTTGCATACCCAACAGACCATTGCAGAGACGGGAGCACAAGGTCCCACTCGGTGATACTAATAAACACTAATATTTCCACAGAAGCCTATACTCTACTAACCATTCACTCAACAGACATCATGGCAGTCAGGTTTGCAGGCGAACATGGCCATGCCTTGATATTCAATGTTTATGATGCCTGTGAACACAACAAGGTCCTTGACTGTCTAGCTTCCTTCCTTTCCTCCTCCTTACTCGCAGCATGCCCAACTTCCTCAGACCACATGGTCTGGCTAGGAGACTTCAACTGGCAACACCTGCTCTGGGAGTCAGTAGCCAACCAGTGGCATTCATACAACTGCTACTGGACCTTCTGGGAGAGTTTGAGATGGACCTCTCTCTCCTGCCAGAGGTTCCAACACTACAGACAACAACTGGGAACTAGACGAGGCCAGATAACGTCTGGTGCTCCTATGCAGAGTACAACCCAGTCATCTCATGCAAAGTAGTCCCTTCCCTTTGCCCCCCAATTACTGACCACTTGCCAGTGATTACAGAGCTGGAACTCCCAATCCTCTGATCTGTGCCCATCCCCTCGAAAGATTTTAAGAGTGTTGACTGGAGGAGTTTCCACATAGCTCTGAAGAAGCAACTTAATGTGGAACTCCCAGCAGAGCTCCTTCAGTTGGAAGACAACTCTAATCAGGCAGTAACTGACCTAACCTGCATTATACAGGAGGTCATACAGGATGACAGCATAGTACCAGTGAGGAAGCCATGCCCATTCACTAAACGGTGGTGGACCAAAGACCTCACACAGCTCAAGGCCCAGAGGCACAAGGCATGTAATGAGGCTTTTATATTTTGTGATACGCTGAGACACTCAGCCCATGACAAGGCTAAAAGACTCTCTGGCAAAATGGCCAGAGCCATAAAAGAGGCAAAGGACGAGCACTGGAAAGAATGGTTGGAAACGATAGACGCAAGGCAGATTTACACTGCCAACAAATACGTTGTCAAGGAATCCACGGATTTTGCATGCGACAGAATACCAGATCTAAAGGATCTCACAGCAAATCTGCATGGAACAGTGTCTATGAACGAAGGCAAGGCAAGGATCCTAGCTGAGTCCTTCTTCCCTCCCGCACCCCCCTCTCTTCCAATCCCAAGCTCTGCTTATCCAACACCTCTGCCTAACCTGTCTTACTTTTTCCAAGCCTGCATCTGCAAGGCCATAGGAGGCCTAAGGCCTCACAAGGTGCCAGGCCCCGACGGAATTCTGAATGTTGTCTATAAGAAATGCGCTAACACTTTAGTTGACTATTTCTACTTTGTGTTTCAAGTGGTATTCAAACTGGGTGTCTATCATCTTAGCTGGCTTGAGTTAACCACCCTAGTGCTTAGGAAACCAAGCAAGCCTTCATACAGTGTTGCAAATGCATACCGGCCCATAGGCCTCCTTAACACTATGGAGAAACTCTTGTCCATGCTAGTGGCAGCTGACCTATCTCACTGAGCAGAAAAACACAGCCTCCTACCCCCAGGCCAGTTTGGGGGCCATCCAGGAAGAAATACAACAGGAAGAAATACAACAGATGCAATGCACCTCATAGTGCACAAGATCAAAAATGCCTGGCATTCAGGTAAAGTAGCCACAGCTCTCTTTTTGGACATACAAGGGGCATTTCCAAACATGGTTCTACGACATCTCATACACAATCTGAGGGAACAAGGAGTGCCATTGCACTACATGTGCCTCATGGAGCAGATGTTGTCAAACAGATGCACCCAGCTGCGCTTTGATGACTATTGTTTGGAGTGGCTCTCCATTACTAATGAAATGACCTAAGGCTGTCTACTGTCAATGATGTACTACGCTTTCTACAACGTGCCCCTTCTTCTAACCGTGCACCCGACTGACAAGGCAGAAATGTTGATAGGCTTTGTCAACAATGCCATGCTATTGGTTACAGCGAAGTCTTTGACGAAGTCTCATAAAATGATTGCATCTATGATGGAGCGTGCCAGTGGCTTTGATTGGTCTATCACTCACAACCCCCCATTTGAACTGACAAAACTAGCACTGATGGACTTTCTGAGATCCCAACTGGACACAGCCCCTCAAGATCTTGTTCTCAAGTGGGCTAACTCTGATGGAACGCTCATAATGCAGACCATCAGAACAGTCCCAACTTACAAGTATCTTGGGGTCATCTTCGACTCACGACTGCAATAGTCAGCCCATGCCCAGAAAGTAGCAGCAAGCACCGCCTGGTGGACCCTTCAGGTCTTCTGCCTATCACAGGTCTTGGAAGGAATGCCAGCAGGTAGGGTCAGGCAGCTTTATAACACAGTGGCAGTACCTGCATTCACCTATGCGGCGAACGTCTGGTACTCTGGAGTCAGTGAAGTTGCCAGCAGAGCAAGAAGGACTGGTTTGGTGGCCGCAACAAAGAGGCTGGTTCTAGCTCAGCGCTTGATGGCCAGGCTGATCACAGGAACATTGAGGACTGTGGCTGGAGACATCCTGGACTGCATGGCAAATCTGTTACCTATTGATCTCTTATTCTGGAAAGTTTTAACAAGAGTGGCGCTGTGCCTATCCTCCCTCCCACAGACACACCCTCTCCATGCTAGTAAAGCTAGCAGCTGGAAGACATGTGCACAAGCACTGTTCTCCCTTGCACAACTTATTTTAGTTCACAGACATCAAACCCAATAACATTGAAAAGGTATGCCCAACAAGAAGGAATCACAACTACAAGCCGGCCTTCTCAACACACATACCGGGTTCCAAAGAAGAAGCGCTAGAGAGGGTAATGGAGGTATTTGACAGATCAAGTGCAGCAATCTTCTGTGATGGATCAGGATACAAGGGGGGAATTGGAGCTTCAGCGGTCTTCTACAAGGACAGAGTGGAGGTTTCTAACCTGAAATTTCACCTTGGCTCAGGTGCTGAGCATACGGTATACAAGGCTAAAATAGTAGGGCTATACCTCAGACTCCACATCCTAAAAAGTCTCAACAGCCAGCTCCGCAGCCGAAACATCTGCTGCAGCAATAGCCAGGCCATGCTGAAGGCTCTCAACAATCAGAAACCGCACCCAGCACATTACCTAATTGACAGGGTTCATTTGGAGGCGGAAAACATACACAAGAAACAGGATCAACTACTCAACACGTCAAGTAGGTGCACCGCAGCTGCTACAGACACAGAGTGGGCTCTCCATTCACAAGGTGCAATCAGGCTACAATTCCATTGGTTCCCTGGACATGAGGGATTCATCCCTAACAAAAAGGCTGACCAACTGGCAAAGGAAGCAGCTACCGGATCAACTGGCACCTAGAAAGCCCTTCTGGCCTCTCTCCGCTGCAGAACTCTGCCGACCAGCATCCCGGCACTCCGCCAGGCTGACTTGGTAGCGATGCAGGTGCTCTGGAAGCGTTAATAGAAGAAATCCCCCAGAGCAAAGGTGGTGCAACAACTGGACAAAAGAATCCCATCCAAGAACTACATGCGCATGATCTCAACATTAAGCTGCAAACAGTTGGCCATACTGACCCAGCTGAGAACAGGCCATGTACCTCTAAATCATCACCTTTTTAGGATTTACCATTCCAAAACACCAGTCTGCCTGCATTGCAATGACCTCTCAGTAGAAATGGTTGAGCACTTCCTGGTCAGGTGCCCATATTACGCAACAGAAAGATTCATGCACTTAACGAGGCCCCTAAAAAGAAAAGCTGAGTCAATTGCTTACTTGCTCTCTGCACCCAACGCTCTTAAGCACTTCCTTAGGTTCATGGAAGCCATGAAGAGGTTAATCCCCACAAAGATGCTACAGCAAGACACACCTAATTCAACGCTGACAACCCAAAGGGTTACACACACACAACCTTAGCCACAGACAACCTTGTGGATGATGTGAAACAAGGGACAAGGCGCTAGAAACCTCAACCCAAACACAACCAAAAGTAATACTTTCTCTAAATTCTAATATTAATGGCACAAGGCACCGCACCCATTCCACAGACTCAAAAAGACACTGGCCATGAGACAGCAGACCCGCTGCACGTCCCCCACCCCTGCCCAACATGATGGGCTCTTGTAGCAAAACAATGGTTGTTGAGGAAATGACATCCTGATAACAGGCACTACCAGGGGAGTGTAGTCTAAATGGCATACAGAATTGCTGACTTGCTCATTCTCCACGTATGTGGGGAGGCAAGGATTCTATAGCTCTCATACAGTAGATAGTCTGTCATATGTAATGTGCAACATGAGCGCCAAGCACTCAAGGCACAATAATGGAATAAAAAAAAAAAAAAAATTTGGAAGAAAAGAACTATATAGTTCATAGGTATACTTGATTAGATACAAAGATAAAACACCTCAGTCATTTACTATACTGACTGAAGTGCATATTAATATCTTATCATACATATTGGAGTTATCTAACAGTTCACATAGTATTGTCTGTCTTACAGATATATATAGACAATTTATAAAGTCATTTACTATACCAACTGAGTATTGTCTGTCTTACAGGTTCTGTGCTACTTAGTCAAATAAAACAACACAATTAACTCACCAAAAACACAAACCAAAATTAAACTATGTCAAACCCATTTCTATACTAACTTCCAGTGGAAGAGAGATTTGATGGATTGAATTGGTTGATTTTTAAAATGATAATAATAGAGGCAGCTCAGGAAAGAGGCCTACTCAATTACTTTGAAGGTACTATCTCAAACCTCACCAGAAAAGGCAAGGGTGGTGTCAGGCACACAATAGCATCAGAGTTGATGTCATGGTGGAGGGCAGCAAACCTATCTCCAGAGGAATGGAAGCAACAGGATACATATGCCCATAGCATAATAGTTTTAAATGTCATTAACTCCATTGGGGCCAGAGTTAAACTCAACAGGACAGCTGTGCAAGCATGGAAGTCACTCATCAAACTCCATGATGCCAAGACAGACCTAGGCCTCCTTCAAGTTGAGAAGGAACTTAACTCTATAAAGTATCAAGACAGCAAACATCAAAAGCCATTTTTGGGCATTACACACTGCATGGACAAAAGCAAATGACCAGGGAGCAGATATAGATAACAAACATTTCAGAGCATACATCATCAAATTCATGCCCAGTATGTGGGCCCTAGTCACAGGTGCTCTCTTCAGTGAGAAGACATTAGCAGATGTAATAGTCAGACTTATCACACATGCACTATTGCTCCATAAACCATCTGTCATGGCATTTGCAAACTCTGTCCATGCACTATCAGTACAGACATCAACATAAAATAATAAGGCAAACCTGAAGTGTGAAAACCTGAACTGTGGGCAGACTGGCCATACCAAAGATAAGTGCTTCCAGAAAGGTGGAGGAACGGAAGGCCAATACCTGAACTGGTGGAGAAAAAACAAGGAGTCAATGAATAATACAACATCATTGACTCTGAACACCACTCCCTTAGCACCTAATTCCCTGCAAGCAAATTCCATGCTAGTAATGTCATCCAATAACAGCACCAACACCAGGTGTCTTGCATTCTCAATGCAGACTCAGCAGCCAGTTGACACTTCTTTATGAACAGGTCAGACTGCATGATGTACAGCCCCCTAGCCTGAGTGACATAGTTGGTGTCACAGCTAAAGGATGCACCTTCCAAGTAGAAGGATGCAGCTGAGTATGAAAATGGATATGCCATGGAAATGACATCATCAAAGTTACATTCAACAACATGTTGCATGCTCCTAACCTCTTGCACAACCTTGTCTTGCTAAAATGCCTGGTCCAAAAAGGAGTAATGATCAGACTGAAGAATGATGGGGTGATGATGCATGCCCTGGATGGCACACCATTCATAAAGTGTATGATAGAAGGCACAATGTTCATGGTTCTATTTATACAACCACCCACTGCCTTAGCAATGCAATCTCTTAACCACCTAGTTGACTTGGAAACATGGCACCATTGCCTAGCACACATTGGCAAACCCACTATGCATGAGATGCTGTGCAAGGACCTAGTTGAAGGGCTTGCTATTACTAAGTTGTTGGTCAGCAAATAATTGCAAGGACTGCATTTTTGGCAAGCATGCACAACATCCATTTAACATGTGACTTGACCCTGAATCTGCACCATATGAGCACATAGCATTTGACATCTGGGGTGCTGCCCATGTCCAAACTACTAGGGGCAAAACATTGATGCTTGTGGCAATTGATCAGGGTGGCATGGAGTGTGTAACTTGGTATCTTACAGACAAAGCAGCTAAGATGACACTGGCATGTTTCATAACATTTGATGTGTGAGCCAAGACTCAGTGGGGACACAGAATCAAATGTCTATGCATGGACAGGGGCACTGAGCTCAAAAATGAACTGTGGAAAGCCTACTGTCAAAAGCAAGAGATAGTATATGAGACAACTGCACTGCATTCATTGTCTGTAAATGGCATCACTGAAATGTAGAACCACACAATACTTGATCTTGTGGAAAGCATGCTTTGTGACTCCAGACTCCTGGGCTACTACTAGGGCAAGACGACCATGACCACAATATACATTCTGGATCTTGTTCCTAGCTTGAAGCACCCTAGAGAGACTCCACATAAAATATGTATTGGAAAGAAGCCAGATGTTTTGCATCTTCATCCATTTGGCTGTATTGCTTATACAAAAGTGCTCAGGGAAAACAGCAGTGATACAATGTTGCCACATCATCCAGAACATAACAAACACCAAAAGTCAAAATAAACATCTATTAAGGCTGAAAACTGTAAGCCTCCTGGTAAAACAAGTTTCAGCAACAATATCTCCCTAAAATACACCAGAAGAAATACAGAACAGACTGGGACAAGGACTATACTAGGCTATACACTCAATAATGGTCCAACCACTATAATGGAAGGGAAGCATGGGACTGGCAAAAAGCATTGGAATGGCATCAATCTGGCAAGATCTAGATCAAAGAAAGATCTGATCTAAGAATAACCAGATTGGGATGTTGGCTGAAAGGAGATAAAGACAGGATGAATGGAAGGATACAAAGGGAAGATGAATGGAAGAAGATAAATGGAGGGAAGAGCCAAAAGGAGAAACAGAAACTTATGGCAAAGGGATTCTTCCAGATCCCAGGGGTGGACTATTTTGCCACATATGCCTCAGTAGTGAAGTATGGATCCTTTTAGATGGACCTAGCAGTAGGAGCTGTGTGTGATTATAAAATGTGGCAAATTGATCATACCAGCCAGCATGTACCTTAATGCACTGACTCAGATACCAATTCTTATGGAACAGCCAGAGGGCTACAAAGTTCAGCTGAGTAAAGTGTACAGGGTCAACATCAATGCTAGCAATTGAGTTGGAGGAGTGAGAAAGTATTGGATGCAACCAGATAGAAGGAGATAAGAGGTGATGAGAAAAGCTTGGTATCACTGCTGGACAAGGCATTATATGGCATGGTGGATGGCACCAACAACTGGTGGTGCACTCTTGACAAAGACATGAAACAACTCAGCTATGAGAGGTCTGACACAGATCAGTCAGTGAGATCAAGGTACAGAAACAGGGAAAAGACAATTACTAGCATGTACATGGACAACACATCAGAAATATCATTATCGAAGGAGGAGGCAGCCAGAGCATGTGCAGAGCTTGGGGAGAAGTATGAGATATAAGATCTTGGTGAGATCAAGTTTGTCTTGGGCATTCATATTACACACAACAAGGAGCAAAGAATGGTTATTCTAAATCAAGAAGAGTACCTAAAATGAACCCTTGAGAATTTTGGCATATCAGAATGCACCCCCAAATATACACCACTTCCTCTTGGAATTGTCCTCAGCAGGTTGCAGGCACCAACTACAGACAAGAACTGCTACTACATAGCTGATAAACTGTATAATCAACTCCTAGGCTCACTCATGTATGCACAGATAGGTACCTGACCTATAACAGACCATGCTTGTTACGGTATTTATTATAAAGTACTCTTACTTTATAATTATCATTATTTATTAATTATATAATTGTTAATTAGTATATAAGTATTGAGGTTATTTTACATAACCTCAAGTAGTCTTTTCACACAACTGTAGCCAGAATCAATAGATAGGTTCTGACTTACAATCTTGTGCATGAAAGGCTGAGTAACCTCATTACATTTTTTTTAAGTCAACCTGTGTTGACTATCTTTGCTATGGCAAGCGACCAAACTTCTGCAAAAGAAGTTCAAATTTTACAATCAGTGATTGTACTAAAATGGGTTCGGAGTGAAACTGTTCTAGTAGGGAGTAGGCATATCAATGTCCACAGAGAGAGGAGTTTCTGGGCATGATCCCAGAAACTCAGCAAGTGGAGTGCTTCAGAGCACTCCACAGGAATTAGGAAGCAATGCCACATCACAATGTGCCATGGGTGTGGGAGGTGGAGAAATGCCAGAAGGCCTTTTTTCCACTACTCCCACTTGACCATCAAATGATGATTGACTGTCTGCACAGAGTGGAGAGACTGGAGCAGCCTCCCCTAGTGCAAGGTAAGGGATGAGCTAGACCAAGCTCTGACAGAGCTCTGTAGTTGGAACTGGGTGACCTCAATGCACCTCAATAAGCGTGCAGGGTACCCATAGGAAAGCCTATGTGGAGGAGCCAGTCCCATCGCAAGCTGGCCCATCATCAGGTTTAGGGCAGAAAATGATATTCTCAGCCTATGTCAAGATGGTCTCTGAAGACGCACCTGATACTTCAGATACAGAGCATGGAACAGGTCTGGATGAGATTCTCAACTGGAGAGTTCTTGCATTCTGAAGGGATCATGTAGAGGTTTCCAAAGCCTCTACTAGGCAATGGTTAGCTGCTAGAGTGGCTAAACATATTGCAATCCAGCAAAGTTTAGGGGATAATATTATTCCCAATACTCCAGAAGAGTTCATTGAACTCTACATTGATTTTTTGGAGCAAGAGGTAAAGGAATACCTGGAGGGGAAATGGCTCCAAGAATCCCAAGTATCCTCTGAGTGGCCATCTCCCTTGCCCAGAAAGGACAAACCATTGTTGTTGTCTCCAGTTAATGAAGCATTTTCAATGCTTCATGCTCCTCAGCAGCCTGGAGAAACTCCCCAGAGCTATGTGATCAGACAGGCTGCAATGGAATGTCAGAGGAGAGCGGCGTTAGGAACAATTGTGCCTAACAAAGCCACATTGACTGAAGGAGGATCTGCTTTTACAGCAGATCCCAATTGTGCTCCACTATGGTGCAATGTACCTCAACAACAAGGGTTGATGTGGAATGACCATGTTATTCTACAGAAATTCTGTCAAGGTGATCTGAAGGATTATGGTTAGTACTTCATTGAAGATCAGGGTGTAAGGTTCCAAGGCAACATTGCCATTGACACCTGCAATGTGAGTGGAGTTGAACTAGAACTCCCTCCAACAGTAAAGCAGGAGGAGGATGAGGCCCGCCTTGGAGCATCTGATGCTTGAAGAGGATCTCCCCTACCTGTGCCTATTGCAAGGAACCCACCAACGTGGGTGGTGGATTTGAGGATGACCAATGTTGGTCATACTAGATCTCCATACCCTCAAGTGGGTATGGAAATGTGGCAGCCAAGGAGGTTCAAGATGCCTCCTCAACATTGTGGGTGTTTTGTCACTCCTGAAGTAGAGGAAGTTCACGAGTTTCATTGTCAGACAATGCACAATTGCTTGCAGGCAATGATTGAACAGCTTTTAGCTGTTTGAGTTACAATGCCTAAAGGGGTGAAAGGCAAAAGACCTGAATCTCTGAAGGTTGTGACCCCCTATACTGGGTCATCCAAGTTTAGTGAACTTGAAGATTGGCTGATGAGTATATGCGTGAACTACGCAATGGCTCAGTTAGAAGAATAGGAACAAGAACATGATAAAGTTCTTGCCCTCATAGACTATTTGAGTGCTTCAGCACTCAAATAGTACCTGCACCACGTTATACACATGAATTGGGTGCAGGCACACTGGACTTTTGAGGATGTGGTCCTTGGACTGTATGATCATTTCATGCAACATTCTACAATGCAAGATACTCATGATGCATTCTGCAGAGTAAGGTATATGGCTGAAGAGGGAGTGCAGGGCTTCTATGATGCCTTGCTTGACCAGCCTCAGAATATGGCCATCTTCTCCAATGAATTCACAATCCAAGAGCAGTTTTTGGAGGGAATTCCTTCCAATATACTCATTGCTCTCATACAAGATGTGGGACTAGCCTCAGAAGTGAACACCATTGAGGAGTTTGTGTCTAAGGCTAGGGCCTACAAGAGCAGTCATAAGACTGCTGCACACTACTTGGAGCACAGCAAAAATCATACAGGATGTACTGTTGCTGTACTCCATAAGCGTAGTGATGATGTGCTACCACAGTAAGAGATCTCTTGAGGACCTCATGCACAGGCAGGACCTCAGGTGACTCAAGTAGCACCACCAGGCACAGGGTGTGCTGCTCCAAAATTTGGATCACTGTTGAAACCTTGACAGGCGGTGGTGGAGCAGGGGCCAAAGGGGGTGACCAATGCCATTGATCAACTCCTCCAGGATAATACCACCCCAACAACTTGCTACAATTGTGGCAAGAAGGGTCACTTTGCTTGGGATTGTTGGGGGCCACATAGAGTGGCCCCACAAGGGCATGTACATGCAGCACACACTGTGGCATTATCTGAAACACCTGAGGAAGAACTGGACTCAGACAAGGCTCAGGACCAGAGATCTGGTGATGAGGCTGATGGGTCTGAGTCAGAGTCTGTGCCTCAGGATGACTACATTGAATTAGAGACGTATGATAACAAGTATTATACTCATGACAGTGATAGTGAGGGGATTCATGCCCTCACTGATTATGGACCTGGGGATGATCTGCAGAATGATTGTCCTAACCAAGTGTGGATGTGCAAGGTTAAACTGCTGGCAGACAAGTCTGCCATGGAGCAACCAGTGGTTCTGGTCACAAACAAAGAGTGTCTGGTAACCTGGTTGAGGTTAACGGTCACCAAGCATGGATGCTTTGGGACTCAGGAAGCACTATGTCAGGGCTCACCCCATCCTTTGCGCACATAGCTGGGGTTTGAGTAGCCACATTGGCTACTCCAATCACCCTGCAATTAGGAATGATTGGTAGTTGTTCCATTGTAAATTATGGGGCATGAGTAACCATAAAGGTGCCAATGGAGTATAGCAACATTTATATGGACGTTGCAAACTTTGACCGATACAATATGATTATTGGCACTCCCTTTATGAGGGAGCATAAAGTCCAGTTGGACTTTAACAATGATCAAGTGATCATTGATGGAGTGGCAACATCAGTGCAGAGGCTGGGGTTGAATGAGGCCAATGGGCGCCTGCAGCGTTTCTGCATGATGGAGAAGCATTGTAATGAGAAGGCGCCATGACTTGTAGCAGGCAGTGGGCTTTTCCAAGGGGAGAACATGCTAATTCAATGGAGGCACAGGCTGGAAGCACTGAGCCACTGCAGAAGGGTATGCTATTGTTGATGGGTGAGGAGCTTAGTACTCCTTATAAGAAGGGGAAGGAGGGCAGAGTTGGCAAAGCTCAGAGGACTTTGAAGCAACTAGCATCACCTAGTGCCAGAACCTGACTGGCCAATAGTGAGACCAGGCAACAGATTTGGAATGTGCCTGTGCCCAAGTCTGTGAGGGAATGGAACATTGACCCATGTATGCCACAGGAGTAGAATCAGGTCATAAGAGACCTGAATGCATGGGAAGCCCCTGGAAGAGTGAGGACCTATGGAGAGGTACTTTGGAGTGTCCTCCTGGAGAAGATCTCAGAACCGCATAACTTTTGATGGGCTCCTAAACCAGGAGGAGAGCTGAAGATTTGGCTTAATATATCAGACAAGTGTGAAATTTGTCTGGCGGCACTATGAGAAAGGTATAAATGAAGTAATATTGTTTGTACAAAGCCCAAGGATCAATGGATCCCTTGGACTCATAATAAGAAAGAACAGGCTGTGGAGCCTAAGTTAACATGAGATGATGTCTTGCATCTATAGCAGCAGTAGTATGAACGGTACCAGGATATTGTAAATGGCACCAAGAAGGAGCTTCCTCCTTGAAGAGAGGTTAATCATGAAATTAACCTCATTGACGAGTTAAAAAGGTACTTGACTTTATGCCACAGTGTCCATGATCCCTCCAGGACCAGCTCAGAGCAAAAATTGAATGCTATGTGCAGGCTAAATGGTAGGAGCCATGTGCAGCTGACCAGGCTGCACCCCTTCTTTGTATTTCAAAGAAGGATGGAATACTGCAAATGGCTCTAGATACTTGCCAGCAAAATGACAACATGGTTAAGGACGTGTCACCCTTATCTGACCAAGAAGTCATATGCAAAGATGTGGCATGTGCAAAAGTGAGATCAAAAATTGATCTCACCAATGCATATGAACAAGTATGGATATGCCCTTCAGCATATATATGAATTTATCTGTGCAGATGCCAGGATAGACCCAGAGGGAGACAATTTGCCCCCTCAACAGATATCCAAGTTGCAGCAGCACTTGGACCAACTATAGGCTTGTGTAGATCTTAAAATGATCCACCCAGGGCCCCTACACAATTGGCATGAACCTTGAAATGATGAGGCTCAGATATTGGATGAGGGTAGGAAGGATACTCCTCTTCTCCCTATTCAAGACCATGATGCTGATATAGTGCTGGGTAAGGCATTACATGCCTCCTCCATAGCATGCAGGCCCCACGACTACACCAATTTGTCATTATGTTGCAAGGTCAGCAAAGGGTATCACAAAGACACCCATTTTGCAAAAATCCTTGAACACCCAAAGGACTATAAGGCCTTCTGAGTGTCCAGTAACTTGATCTGCATAAAAAATCTAGTCAGGACCAAGGTATTATATATACTCCAGGACTGCAATTTAGTAACCCAGATTCTTGACCAGGCTCATAGTGTATTGGGCTACTTTGGGGCCCAATGGACTATGGAATATGTCTGTTGTTGGTATTGGTGGCTGACAATGGTGGCTAATACACTTGCATTTTGCATGACTTGTGAGTCATGCCAATGAGCTAAAGAGAGCAAGCAGCGCCCTGCAGGTAAACTTCATTCCCTGCCAATACCCACTAAGCCTTGGGACTCTATCGGAATGGACTTTATTGGTCCATTCCCCAAATCCAAGGGCTTCAATTATCTTTGGGTAATCATCTGTTGCATGACAAGTATGGTACACCTTGTACCAGTACATACTACCATGACAGCATCCCAGCTGTCCTGGAGTTACCTACAAGAAATAGTGAGGCTACATGGCCTCCCTAATTCCATTGTCAGCAACCATGATCCCAAGTTCACGTCCAAGTAGTGGCATGAACTACACAAGATCTTAGGAGCCAAGCTCCTAATGTCAACATCCTTCCATCCACAAACAGATAGACAGATGGAACAAGCCAACCATAGTGTTGGGCAAATACTCAGGACGGTTGTGCATCCCGACCAACATGATTGGGTCAAGCACATTGACCTCATGGAGTTTGCAATCAATGCAAGTGTGTCAGAGTCAACAAAGTATGCACCATTCAAGCTGAATAGTGGTTACCTGCCCTCCATGATCAAGAAGATCAGGTCTGACTCTATTATTCCTAAGGGAATACGCGACTTTGCAGAGCAAGCACTGCAAAATCTTGCAGCAGTGCATGATGCTATTATAGAGGCCCACATTTTCCAAATGTGTGCTGCTAATCAGTGTTGCCAAGCTGGACCTGACATAGTGCAAGGTACACTGGTGTACCTTTTGACTTAAAAATTTGGCCCTACCTAGAGGATGAGCTTGTAAGCTATGTCCTAAATAAGTAGGGCCCTATTGAGTCCTGGAAGTCTTTGACAAGACTTCCAACTATACATTGGAACTTTCAGGAGCCTTGCATATGCAAAGGCTCCATCCCAAGTTCCACGTATTGCTGTTGTGGCCTTACAAGGCCACAGAAAATGCTAGGTTCTCAAATTGGTTTGGCACCCCCAACAACCAGGAATGGTTTGTGGATGACCTTATAGGTCATTGGTGGACCAATTCTGGTCTGGAATTCAAGGTTTGTTGGAGCCTCAGGGATACAACTTGGGAGTCATTGGAGGTGTGCAAGGACCTAGAGGCCCTTGACCACTACCTAGAGGTTCAGGAGGTAAAATGCCCTGGACAACTAGTGCAATGAAGCAAGTTGTGTTAGTAAGCCATGGACTTCTAGACTGTGGCATGCTAATATATTAGCCAACTCATGGCTGATGCTGGTGCAAGCTGGCCATAGATGCCGTATTAGTCAGCCAAGCTGGGCTGATAAAGGGTCATCTGCACAAAGTTCTTTTTTTCTCTCCATCTACTACAAAGTGCTACTGTCTGCACTGCAGATATTGCATTACTCTGTCTAAGAAGCCACACCCAAGTGATCAGGGAGGGGGTCCAGGCCTGCCTCCTCACAAAGGTTTGAGCCATGCTAGTGGCTCAAAAGGGGAGGAGAAAAAGAAGGAGAAAAGTGGCAGAATTACAATGTGGTCCTACCAGCATATGAAGCATTGAGCTGCTCTGCAGCTCAACAAGGACAAGGAACAGCTTGAAGAGGGGCTGTGGGCTGCCAGGGGTTGTGAAGGGGATGCATGTCATCCCCCCCCCACAATTTGTAGAGGGCTCTTTATGACAGGTATGACCACCATCATACCAGGATGCATTTTTAGCAAACAGCCAGCACCCATACAGCCTGTATGGTTGTAGGAGTTTGGCCAATATGTGTTGCCACAAGTACTTGTAGCAACTCAGGCCTTTTCAGCAGGTCCTCAAGTACCTGCCACTTTGGTAAACTCTAGGATGAGCCACAATTGGTTTGCCTCTGTATCTCCCTACACAATGGACGTAGACAGCACTGCGTCAGTACCCCTGATAGTGAGTGAGTTGTCAGTGCCCTCTCATGGCTCTGAGTACCCAGAGCATACTAGTGACACCTCTGGGTCAAAGAGGAAAGGGAAAGCAAAGGAGAAAGTGTCACGACCCACACTAAGTCCCAAGCCCCGGATGCCCACCAGACCATCCCAACCGCCCCGGGACAACAGGACCCCTGCCAACAACCCAAGGGACACACCTCCATCAAACCCAGCACCCTGGCACACCCCCATCAGCCCCAGCACCCCAGCATAATTCCCATCAACCCCCCATCAAGCCTGGCACCCGTCTTCACCCTGAAAACCCCTGACCTACCCAACCTACCAACCCAAACACCCACCAATCATCTGGCTTCCTGCGCGACCACCCCCGGATGCCCCGCACAATCATCTCCGACGCCATTCAATACCTCGGATACACAGCCCTGTGCACCAACCCCAATCGTCACCCCCAGGCTAAAGACCTCCCCGAGCTGGTCCCGGACCTCCCTACTTAAACCCGTAGATAGCGTTCCACAAGAGTAGTCTTGATATTACCTTTGCCGTTACTTTGTCGTACCTCCGTTTTGTACAAGCTTGTCTGTCTAACTTGTCTGCCAATCTATATCTCTTTTCTCTCCAAGTCTCCCGGTTTTCTCTAAGTCTCTTTCTCTTTCCTCGCCTCAGTCTCCCGGACTTCATCTCAGTCTCCCGGTTTTTCTTCTCTCGCCTCTGCACACCTCCCACACCACCTCCCTCAGCCCCGAACTTCGCCCGGAACCTCGACCACCCTCCTGCTCAAATCCCCGGTATTCCGCGCAACTCCGGAGCACCTCCCAACCATCCGGACTTCCTCCGGAACTCCTGCTCTCTGTCCAGGACTACTCTTTCAGACGTCGAGTCTGCCTAGTAAGGACCCGCTTACAGTTGGAAGCCCCCGTCGTCAGCAGAACCTGACAGAAAGCAAAGGCTCACGAGTCTTCACCTAATGTGGAGGCAGATGAGCAACTTGCTCATCTGCTACAGTGCTTCCACAATGCTGGAGTACCAGAGAACGTCAGGATGGACATTCTCAAGAACCCTGTAGTGCAAATTGCACTCACTCAAGTTCTGAATGAACTTGACATTGCTCAAAGTCAGAGGGATGAGGCCTGATCGGATGTCTATCGCTCTGCAATGGGACTGGAGAAGAGAGTCACTTCTCCAGTTGGAGACTCACCATGGAAGGTCCATTGACAGGACCTTCAGACTATCCCTAGTGATAGAGCACCCACATTGCCCTATGAGGACCTTGGTCCATTAAGGAAGGATGTGGAATCCCAGAACTTTGTATCTGGGATTGCTATGGATATTGCAGGTCAAGTTAGCCAAGTCACTGTCTTTGGCTACATCCTCACTTGTGCACTGGCACCTACTGGTGCCCATGCACATGCCATGTACATGAGAGCCTTCACTCTCATTGCTGCCCATCCACACCTCTATGCAGAGGCTGTGGATGCTTACAACAGGAAAAGCACAATGCCCTTCCAGGCTATCAACAATTATAGCTTTCCCCTGCACAGGCTCCATGCCAAGCCTGGGCAGATTGCTAACCTTGGCAATATGGAGGTGCTTTGCTATCTCCTCATCAACAGGATTCCACATATGTGAATGGACCATGCATATATCTATGGCATATGCTACCTAGACTATCATTGGTCTGGGAGTGGATCTCCATACCAACCTCTTTGCAAGCATTGACAATAATAGGCATTGATGTCTGAAGCTCCACAGAACTCCAGGAACTTTGCCTGGATACAATGGGTGGTATGAGCCCACCCCTGACGATTGAGAACATTTTTGCATTCTCATTCAACTCTTGGAGGCTCAGGACCTCCAGCCACTTTCAGATCAAGAGTGGCTTTGTTATGGCAAAGATGCCAGGTTCATATACCTGGCTAACCACCCAGCAGCGGCAATTCAGGCTGCCCTGGCACCACCATCTCTGGTGATGACCACAGTTCCACCAATGGGACCTGACAAGTCCCTCCTGCAACCAGATCTACTGGAGGAGACTACTCCTATAGTCTCCTCCCCTACTCCTGCACCTGACTATGGTACTGTGCAGACAGAGGCACTCCCAGTGCCTCCACATGCTATAGTAGCATCCACTGACAATGACGCTCCTATCACCATTTCAGACCCATCTACTGAGATGGGGCCTAGCAAGACTGCAACCATAAGGCAGTGAGATGGGATGAAATGGTGAATATAGCGGATCCTGCACAAGACCTCATAAATATAGAGGCTGCATAATGCAGCCTCTGTGCTTGCCTAGGTGGACCAAGCGGGACCTAATAGATATCTCCAAGTTGCATATCACACCCATAAGTGGCATGATAACTGCAATTAGACCAAAGCTGCCTGCTTTGGCCTTTTGCTTCACCCTTGGACTGTTATTCTCTCTTGAGGATAACATATCTAGGATCACCAATGCTGTGTTCACCACCATGCAACTCCATTGTACCCGCTTGAAGAACACCTCTAGAAGAGACTCTCCTAGACGCTAGAAGAAAATGTTCACAGACACTAGAGGAGAATGTTTGGAGGGCAGGACGCTAACTCCTGCCCTATACCCTTATCTTATTTCTTTAATGAGACCCACCAGGGTCTTATTCCCTAATCTTTTCTTTATTCAATAAGACCCACTACGGTCTCATAAAGAGGGTATGTAATGGACCATGCTTGTTACAGTATTTATTATAAAGTACTCTTACTTTATAATTATCATTATTTATTAATTATGTAATTGTTAATTAGTATATAAGTATTGAGGTTATCTTATGTAACCTCAAGTAGTCTTTTCGCACAACCATAGCCAGAATCAATAGATAGGTTCTGACTTATGGTCTTGTGCATAAAAGGCTGAGTAACCTCGTTACATGACCTGACATAGCATATGCCATTACATCCTTAGTCAATTTATGACCAACCCCAGAAAGGTGCACTGGCTCGCTTGAACACATGTGATGAGGTATATAAAAGGTACTATCAATTACAAGCTGTGATATGGACTCTGACTACATGCCTTGCAGATACTATGACTCAGACTTTGCTGCAGACATTGACATGAGGAAGTCTATATCTGGAGGAGTCTACATCCAAGCAGGAGGCCCAACATGCTGGAGTGCTAAGTTCCAAGATACAGTGTCCACATCAACAACAGAAGCAGAGTATATTGTGTTAGGAAGGGCAGGGGAGCAGATACAATGGATGCATGCAGCACTAGCAGAGATTGGAATGGCTGTTTCCTTACCAGCAGATTTAAAAGGTGACAATAACAGGTCTATTGCAATTATGAAGAATAAGCAGAACCACAACCAAGTAAAGCATATCATTATGAAACACTATTTCATCCACCACATGGTCAAGGAAGGGAAGATCAAAATCACTTACATGCTGAGCACTAATAACATTGCTGACTTGTTCACCAAACCACTGGTGCAACCCCAACACTATAGATTCTGTGCCACCCTCCACCTTTGCATGTGCAATGTGTACTGCAAGTCTGGGGAAGCGTTGAGTATGGGATTGTGGAGTACATGCCAATCACTGTCATGTATGCTATGTTACAGGGGGAGGTAAATTTTTGGGAGAAAAGAACTATACAGTTTATAGGTATACCTGTAAAGAGACTGGTCTCTGGACTGTGTCCAACTCTATTCTGAGCTTAGTCCAACAAAGTGCCCACTCTTAGCACATCTGAACGACTGCTTGGCCCATCCTATCCCCTTCTGTCTTCTAGTAGTCAGCCTTGATGAGTCATATGCATGGACCTTACTCAGCATTGATTGTTGTTAGTCATACTCCATTACATACCAGGGCCTGCTTAGTCAAATAGTATTAGTAACTGTACAGCCACCAATGTAGTATATATAGGCAGCCTGTGGATAGCATATCCCTAGGCTGAACAATAGCAGTATTTCCCTGGCCTATCCACCAACTCAACTGTAAGCTTCCCCAGCAACGTCCAACCCTCTGCTTGCCTTACCTGCCCCTCGCCCAACTCTTGCCAGCCTCTATGCCTGCTTGACTCTTGCTTGATGCTCACATTGCCGCTTTGAGGAAGGAGTTCTGCAGACACTAAGCCTTGCCCTTATAATACCTGATTGGACACAGAAATCAAACACCTCAGTCAGTTACTGTAAGGGCAACCTCTGGAGGTTGTGGCTAAACATACAACTGGCAAATTGTTGGGACGACGACGTCATTGTGACGATGTGAAGAGTACCACAACACGACATCACAACCAGCCACTGGCCACTGGACTGCTTTGTCTCACCCAGCATTGTTACCGTTCGTATATATACCTTAGGACATCTTCGCAGT
>JAGGAT010000659.1:0-20803 GCA_017657195.1 Termitomyces sp. T70a | reverse complement strand
AAATAATAGGAAGTCTGAAACCAAAAGTCAGGTGGAGAAAGTGGTCTGTGCACTGTAGAAAGAGGTATAAATAGCCCAAGTAGAGTAGCAAATAGACAGGCAATTAATAGGCAAAGGCTCGGTGGTTCCCAGGGAGTGAATCACTTAGGCTGGAGTTTGTTGAAACACCTCTACATTCAGAATAGTAATATTTTGGAAGTAAAACAACCTCAATCTCAAGTATCTCTCAAGACATCAGTGTGGAGTTGTAGTGGATTTTCTAAGTCTTCAAGAAAGCCCCAGAACTATTAGTATTACTCTAACCAAGTACTACAACGGAGGTGCTTTGCCACCTCCTTGCCAACAGGATTCCTTGTATGTGGATGGACCATGTGTATACATACAGCATACGCTACCTGGACTATCACTGGTCCGGGAGTGGTCTCCATACTGACCTCTTTGTGAGTGTCGACGATGATAGGCACTGACGCCTGGAGCTCTATGGACCTCCAGGAATCTTGCCTGGATACGATGGGTGGTACAAGCCCACTCCTGACGATTGAGAATGCTTCCACATTCTCATTCAACTCTTGGAGGCCAAGGACCTCCAGCCACTTTCAGATCAAGAGTGGCTTCGGTATGGCAAAGATGCCAGGTTTATATACCTGGCCAATTGCCCAGCGGCAGCTGTTCACGCTGCTCAGGCACCACCAGCTCTGGTGATGACCATAACTCTGCTGAGGGGACCTGACGAGTCCCTCATGCAACCAGATCCACCCGAGGAGACTACACCTGAAGTCTCCTCCCCTATGCCTGTACCAGACTCTGGTACTGTGCAGATGGAGACACTTCCCGTGCCTCCAACCGCTATGGAAGAGTCTGACAACGTTGATACCACCATTGTCAATTCATACCCACCCCCTGAGATGGGGTCTAGCAAGGCTGCGACCAATGTTGCAGTCTCCAGGGCAACTGTGTTATACTGGTCCACCTCAGTGCTGACCTGGGTATACAATCTATTGCACTAGTTCTGATCAACACCCTCATATCCACCTAAATTCTGAGCTGGTCCTGGACTCCTTCCATATCAAGTATTTAACCCATATATAGTGCCTAGTCATAGTAGCCTTGATATTACTTTAATTTTGTCATACTACTGTCTTGTATGAGCTTGTCTGTTTAACTTGTCTGCCAATCTACTTCTTTTCTCTACTAATTTTCTGGTCTTCTAAATCTCCTTCTCTCTCTTTGTCTCAGTTTCCCAGTTCTCATCCAGTCTCCCAGTTCTCCCCTTCAACCCCCACTCTCTCTTCTTTTCACTTCCTCACTCTTGGACTCAGCCTGGAGCCCTGACCCTCTCTTGCTCCAAATCTGGTGCTCTGTGCACCTCCAGAACACTCTACACCCCCCTCCAGACTTCTTCCAGAGCCCCATCCTATGTCCAAAGCTGCTTCCTCAAACATTGAGTCTACCTAGTAAGGACCTGCTTGCAGTTGGAAGCCCCCATCATTAGTGGAACCTGACACCAGCATTCTTACTCCTCTCACCAATAAAGAATGCAACCTTGAGTTCTCCAAATAGATATAAGCCCACCAAGAAGCCTTTAACAAGATCTGCAAGATTGTCACAAACTTGGAAACACTCACTGTAATTGATTATGAGGACTCCATGAAGAAAATATTTGTGACTATAGATGCTAGTGATTGCCAGATGGAGGCAATATTGAATTTTGGAGAAACATGGGTGTAAGGGCAATACTAGCACCCAGACTTGTACTATGTAGATGCTACTCACTAACTAACCCCATGGGCAGACCACAAGGGCCAAGTGAGCTGATGAGGCAGGTGAGGGAGTGAGGGGTGGGCACGGAGGGCACAAGAGCAGAGATAACTCATGAAATGAGCTTACAGGAGTGAGCCTTGGATAAGACCATTGAACACTGCTATTGTTAGGTCTGAGAATATTCTATCCTTGAGACCTCCTATATACTACAGGCCTACTTAAGGGTAGGCTACTCACTCAGGCCAATTGACTAACAACTGACTAATTGGCAGGTAGTATGTAATAGGGTCTGACAAGTGCAATATGAGATAACTAACAATAATATGAAGCTGAGTAATGTTCAGGCTTATGACTCACTAGAGCTGACTACAACTAACAGGGTGCCAGGGAAGTCCAGCAGCATAGTGCTGATGCTAAGCTGGAAATAGAACTGCAAGTCCAGAGAACCAGAGCATGCCCTGATAATGGGAGTCTGTGCTCCCTGTGGCATATGATTCCTACCAGCTCAATGTGGCACAAAAGAAATAGCCAGTCCATGAACACAAATTATTAGCCATTGAAAAGGCATTGAAAAAGTGGCACACCAGCTTATTGGGGGTTAAGTTCCAGATCTACTCTGGAATACTTCTAATCCCAAAAGTGCCAATCATATTGGGCAATGTTCCTGGCCAATTTCAATTTTAAAATTGTATATATACAAAGCAAGAATAACACAGCGGCTGATGCTCTCTCCCAAATGCCAGATGCTCTACTGAGCACCAGATTATCCACTTGCATGCTTGTGTACACTTGGTTTCTGTCAGGAGACCCATTTTTCATCCCTCCTTCTCACCCTCTAATCCTCCTTTGGCCACCCCCACTATAATTTTCCTTTACGCATTTCCTCAAGCCCTACCAGCCAGTACCACCTCTAGGATTCTAGCTGCACTAGTTCTCTGTCCATAATTCATTTATTGTCAGTCTTCCAGCACAGCTATATTGGGACCCTTCTTTCATCCCTCATTCTCACCCTCTACTCCTGCTCTGGCCATCCTTACTATAATTTTTCTTTATGCATTCTCTCAAGCCCTATCTGCTGATACAACTTTTAGGACTCTAGCTATGCTGGTTCTCTGTCTATAACTCATTTACTGCCAGCCTCCTAGCACAGCCACTTCTAGATTTGGACAGTCTTCAGGTTTCCACTATTTTAGGTTAGAGTTGAGGCTTTCTGTTATTCTGTACAGTACCTCCCATGCATCCAGAGCCTTGAAAGCACCATCTTCAGCATAGGAAGTCCTCAGAGTTGTTCTCTTTGGATCTCCCTCTGCCAGGTGTGTAGCTATATCTGTATTACCTTAGATAGTACTGAATATATTTTGAATCTCCCTCTGCCAGCTGTGTGACTTAGCCATAGCCTTCAGAAGTTGCCCTTACAGTCCCTGCTATCACAAACTTATATGGCGGCTAGTGCCTTGCACATCAGAGCAGATAAGAAGTTCCTAACCAAGCACAACCAAGATGGCATCGAGAAGAGAAGCATTGTAGGGGTCCAACTACACAACAGACTACTATATTTAGGCAAGCATCTACTTATTCTGAGCAATACTCACATTTGCAAATTGCTCTACAATCTTGCCCATGACACTCTTGGACATTTCAGTTTTAAAAAGAGCTACATGGCCTTGCAAGACTCATATTGTTGGCCTCACATGTGCAGGGACCTCAACAATGCATATATCTCTTCATGTGGACCTTGCCAACAAAGCAAGGACCAAACGTCCAAGCTACCAGGTCTCTTACACCCACTCCCCATCCCTGATGAGAGATTTTCTGTGGTAGAAATTGATTTCATTGGTCTGCTACCTGAGAAGGGTGGGAAGGATACTATCATGACAATGACTGACCTTCTTAGTGCAGATATCTGTTTTGTGGCAACTCACTTGAAGGACTTAGCTGTGGACATTGCATTCATTTTATTCAATGAGTGGTATTGTGAAAATAGTCTGATGACACAAATTGTGTTTGACTATGACCATTTTTTCATTGCCAAAGTCTGGCAAGAACTGCACAAGCTCACTGGTGTCAAACTAAGATATGGCTCATGCAAGAACACAGTCATCACATGACATGTGACTGCCTGTGACAGCCTTCTAATTAGTTCTCTGGACATGTTCATCAGACCATCGTTCTCTCATGTTCTCTACCTATCCTGCTCAATCTAGCACAAGGTATCCAGTGTTTGAGTACATATATATTATAGTCCATGCTATATACCAGACTTTGAGAGCTCTTCAAGAATCTTTTCAGGAATGACTCTGTGGCCTCTATACTTTGTTTGCAGCCTATGCAGCTTGAGCTCCATTTGAACCTTTATAGTAAGTGTCCATGAAGCAGAGTGAACATATTGCAAAACTGACTTTCTTGTAAGATATTTGTTGATCATCAAGAAAATATGACAAACTAGTGCATGGTGAGTAAGGGAACTTGTTTTAAAGAAGCAATAACATTCTGTTTCAAATCCTCCTCCTTTGATGACTCAGAAAGCATTCAGTAGTGCCTCTTTGCATAGCCCCAACATTGTTCTATGAAATTCAGTTCACAGTGAAATTTTGGAAGGAACAGAACTGGAATGCCATGACTTTTGAAGAATGTTTGGAGTAGTAGTTCTTCTGCAACAAAGTCAGGCTCGGAATACAATGTTCATCGACAACAACAATTTGTTGCAGCCTGAGGACAGTTGGAAAATGACTTTCCACACTGTGCCTTCTTCTTTGTCACATCATAGCCATGTTCCATAAGTATTTTTGCCATTCCTTTGAAGATTCCCACCTGCTCATGCCCTGCTGGAAAGTAGAATTCCTATTCTGTACCATCAGCAAACTTACCATTTCTCATAGGGATTTTTTTCTTCACATATTTCCCTTCAGCATCATGTATAAGTCACCCATTAATACCCAGAACATTGACTACACCACCAAAATTAGTCTCCATGGATTTGGAAGGGTTGTTTGGCATCTTTGTGGCTGAGAGAGCCTCATCAGCACGTTTCAGGTGAGTGGTAGTGTTATCATAGACAAACACATGGTTTTCATGTGAATAGTGCTCCATCACAATGTGGACAGCCCTCTCTGCTTATTGCAGAATGTCTTCATTGATAAAGTATCCTTCACGACACACACCTGCTCAGAAGATGACTCATTTGCTCTTCTTTCTATCAGGAGATATCAACCAACCATAGTCTGCTGACACAAAATCAGCAACCATCAAAGAAACTCCCTCCCCCTTTTTATATGGTGTAGGTGTCATGTTTTTATGATACCATGCAGACTGACAGTGATCATATGCATAGAAAGTTGATTCATCATGGAACTCAATGGCTGACTTGTTCCCTGTGCCAAAGTATGTTTTCCACAACTCTAAGGACTAATGTCCTATTGCTATGATAATGTCCTCTGTGAGACCCAAAGCGACATAATAAGGTGCTCCTCCAGCTCTTAGTAAATGGCCACCAAAGTTCTATCAACAAAGAAGAAGAGTTTGGCATTGAACCATACCTGAGTTGGGAAGGAACTATTGCTGAAAAAGGGAGGGCTGCAGATACTATGACAATGGTTGAAAGGCTGCTGGCAACAGCCTCACTAGATCCAAAATAGACAAGATAAAAATATCTTTGTTTGATCATAGTAAGAATAAGTAGAATAACATGGTAATCTAAATATGCATCTTTATTTGCTTGGAATAAAAATAAGAGACAAGATAAAAATATCTTTGTTTGATCATAGTAAGAATAAGTAGAATAACATGGTAATCTAAATATGCATCTTTATTTGCTTGGAATAAAAATAAGAGCCAATAAAGGTGAAAATAAAATTTTTTGAGTTGGCAGTCACAGGGTTGTGCTGTAAAGATGTGATGCAATTGTTGGAAGGTGTCTCAGCATCTTTACACTCCTCCCCCCCTTTGAAAAATTGCCATCATATCAGGTGGACATCCCATTTTGGGCCTCCCACTTATTCAGGGCCTTATAGTCCTTCAATTCTTTTCTAGGCAGCCATTCATTATGATCTGAAAAGTACTTGACCTAGCACATAAGATATTGATGACTTCTGCTCTGTCGGTGCTTGTCAATTATTTTGTTGATGACAGAGTGATCAGAAGCCCTGTTCTTGGTGATAACAGGGCCTGGCTGAGGGTATTCTTGACCTGACAAGAGAGTGGGGTCATTCAAGATATGTCTTTTTGAGGAGGCTGGCATGAAAATTAGTAAAGATATGCTTTTTGTCACTAGGCAATCTAAGCATGTATTCTGACTTTTTGGGGAAGGTGGCAATGATCTCATATGGGCCATCATTTCTTGGCATGAAGTGACTCGCTTGATACCTTTCCATTTATAGTCTCAGCAGCAGTGCTTGGTGACAAGCATGACAAAATCTCTGACCTTGTACACCTCCTCTCTGTCAGGTTCCGCTGACTATGGGGGCTTCCAACTGTAAGCGGGTCCTTACTAGGCGGACTCGACATCTGAAGGGGTAGTCCCGGACAGAGAGCAGGAGTTCCGGAGGAAGTCCGGATGGTTGGGAGGTGCTTCGGGGTTGTGCGGAGTACCGGGGTTTTGAGCAGGAGGGTGGTCAAGGTTCCGGGCGAAGTCCGGGACCGAGGGAGGGGGTGCGGGAGGTGTGCGGAGGCGAGAGAAGAAAAACTGGGAGACTGAGACAAAGTCTGGGAGACTGAGGCGAAGAAAGAGAAAGAGACTTAGAGAAAACCGGGAGACTTGGAGAGAAAAGAGATATAGATTGACAGACAAGTTAGACAAACAAGCTCGTACAAAACGGAGGTACGACAAAGTAACGGCAAAGGTAATATCAAGACTACTGTAACAGGTTGCTACCTGCAAGTTTAAATAGGGAGGTCCGGGGCCGGTTCGGGGAAGTTTTAGTCCCGGGGTCGTCGATTGGAGCCGGTGTGCGGCGCTGTGTACCCAAGGTGTTGAATGGTGCCAGGGGTGATCGTGCAGACATTCGGAGATGATCATGTGGGAAGCCAGGTGATTGGTGGGTGGTCGGGGTCGGTTGGTCAGGTAGGTGGGCTGGTCGGGGCAGTTTGATGGGTGGCATGTCGGGGGGGTTGATGGAGGGGTGTACCGGGGGGCTGATGGGTGGCGTGCCGGGGTGCTGGGGTGCCGGGGTTGATGGGGGTGTGTGCGGGCGCTGGGGTTGATGGGGAGTATGTCCGACGAGGGTCCTGGTGTTCCAGTGCGAGCAGGGAGGTTGTGTGGAGTCCGGGGCTCGGGTTGGTGTGGGCGTTGATGCGGGTCATGACACTCTCTGCTTCTCTGTTTATTTGCATGATAAGCTTGTCAGACCTTCATGGCCAGGAGGTTATCCTGTGCCTCTTGTATATCTTGTTTTAGTTGTGTAATGATTTCATGCACTGTAGTCTGATCCTCTGATGCATTTTCAGGAAGTGGTGCAATGGGGAGAATAATGCATGATGAGTGGCTAGTCTTGAGCTGAAAAGAGGAGAACCTGGTCAAAGCATTGATTGTGTTTATAATTACAAAGCAAATTATGATAAGGTGGCCACCCAGCCTTTCCGGTCTTGATCAACAAGATGCCTGATTGACTGGACTACAGTCTTGTTAGATCATTTGCTTTCTCTATTGGTCTCCAGGTAGTAAGATGTTGATTTTTTTAAGATATGGCTCATGCAGGAATGTAGTCATCACGTGAGCAAAGAGTGATAAAGAGTGACAACTCAATAAAATCCATATTTCTACTTAGCAAGGGACTTAGCAGCAAAAAGGGCTCCAACAATCTCTCGAGACACTTTATTAGAAGGGGTTGTCAGAGCCTGATTTTCAAATTAGGCTTTAGATCTTGAGAAATAAGCATTGATCTATTTTTAACTACATCAAATGCATACCAGACACATTGCAAATCACTCTAAGCACTAATGGGCCAATGTAGAAAGCAACTCTATAACCTAGTACAGTTCAAAAGAAAGCAGTGTAACTCAGATGATACACATAAAGAGAATGTGAGACTTCTTGTATATACAGACCTTGTTATCATCTCAATACATTAAACAGAATATATCCATGAAAATCAGGAAGCACATAGAAGATGTTGTTGAAATCCAGCCTCAAGCACAGAAAATCATTCCCCTTTTTGAACATACCAATACAGATCTCCACAATGGCCTGTCAAAATCATTTGATGGTCAGAAGGAAAATATTGATCTTGCCACCAAAAATGCATACAAAAACAATATGGAACATTTTTGCTCACCCTCAGAGGTACTACTTGGGCAAGATAATAGTCTTCTCAGGCCTGTAGACATGTTAGAAGGCCATGAAAACATCACTTATAGCAACCAGCAGCACAACAATGCACTATCACCATCTCACACTCATATTCCACTCAATACAGCACTGGCCAATGACACCACTCCTCCTACCTCTACACCACCCTGGTGGGATGCCCCAATGCCAGAGCTTGTGCTGGTAGATGATGGTGATGATGAAAATTATAATGACAAAGATGATGCAAATTCTTCCAAATCCCACATTCCTCAGGCTTACAACACATCTG
This sequence comes from Termitomyces sp. T70a, assembly GCA_017657195.1. Classification (NCBI taxonomy): domain Eukaryota; kingdom Fungi; phylum Basidiomycota; class Agaricomycetes; order Agaricales; family Lyophyllaceae; genus Termitomyces; species Termitomyces sp. T70a. The sequence continues at coordinate 12,470 of JAGGAT010000659.1, read as the reverse complement.
AAACATCTCCACATACTACTGATATTCCTCAAAATCATGCTCATCTCTTCATGACAGCAGACTATACAATGGATGATGAAGATTTTTTTTTTTTGATGAAGGGGAAGATGACAAACATCACATACCTTTTTACAACGTTGTTGATCCAGAGGGTGAAGATGACCCTGATGACAGCATGGCTGAGGAAAGGACATTTGCTTCAAAGAAAGGTATATTTGTCTTTCTCCCCAGTTGTGAAGAGGCTGAGCTAGCCTTTGCAGATCTGACAAAAATATTAAAGCCACTACAATTACAAGGTTACAAGGACTCTGGCCTAGACAAAGTTACAATGGAGGGAATGCAGAGTGTCAGGCTATTTTTGGCAGCTTACATTCGAATAGAGAAAGCTAGTCCAGGTGCTCAAGGCAATTGGATGAAAGCATCACAGGAGACTGCCAAGTTTACCTGCAAGAAGCCACATCATGCTGTCAACCTTCAAGACTGGGCACATGCATTTGTTGATGATTGAAAGGAGATCCCCCAAAACTACATTCACAACAATCTGTGCATTAGAGTAGCCCTCCAATAGGCAAACTTACACTGTCACTCAAGGTCATAACCATTCCAATGGTCTCTCTCTCTCTCCCCTTCAGCTCCTCACTATATCTCAACACCTCCATCTCCTCCACACTCCTCATCTAGCTCAACATAGCTTTCTCATTCACTTCAGTCAAAAATAAATTACATTGACTGGGGCCACATATGGTATGGCCACCTGAGCACTATTTCATGAGCTGTGTTTTCCTCTCACCTGTGACCCATCTTTCTCATTTATTTGCCTTTTGCAATTAGTAGAGGATCAACAATGTTCAACAGACTCATGATCATGGATCCACGTGCTGGGAATATATTAGCTAAGTTTGCCAAAAATGGAAATGCCACAGTGGGGAGAGCTGGGGTCAGCTGATGAACTGCCCCACTTTTTTTTTTTTTTCTTTTTTTTTGGTGTGGCGTTTGGGGTAGTACCACGACCGACGCCAAAGTCGTCTCCGTGGTACCCGCGGGTGACACGGGGGGTAAAACCCCGTGAATGAACTGCCCCACTTTAGTTTACGTCAACCTTCAAATTCTCGGTCCATGACCACGTGCTCGTTTACTTTTCAACTCTGGTCGATTCTTTCACGCGATTTTGTCTACTCTGGCGCTACCTTTTCTTCCATAATACCACACGATACCTTTTCTTTTCGACTCGCAACACACACCGAACGATCAGTATCGACATCTCCACAATGTCATTGGCTTTATCACATTTCAATGAGTGCGGAGACCCAGACCTCGTTCGTCATGTTCAGTCAGTGATAAACAATATGTGTTGATACATTTCAAGCTTCTTTCTCCATCATCGACGTTGTGTCCAACCTCGCCCGTCGTTTCGAATTTCCATATGTTTACACTCCCTCGCCTTGAGATATCTTCTTTGGACACCTCGCCGTTCTCGGTTTGTTCATTTGTGTTCTCGAACCCTTTTTTAGCTGAAATATAGATCAAGAACTCATTTCATGGTTTAATCGAGGGTGACTCTGACCTGTTAAATTGGCGGCAAAATACCGAGGCCGCCAATGATCAAGATATCAGCTACGATATCGAGGTATCCCTGCTTTCATCCATGTTTTTAAAAATGTCCACGCGTTGCTTTCAGCGTTATTCAAACATGAAAGAACTCGTTCCGGGATGGGACGACGACGATGTCGATGTTTGTCTTTCTGGCTTACTCGAGTATAGAGGGTAACTACTTATTTATTTCCTCCGAGGTCCACAGGAAATTCTTGTTATGTGCCCAAAGACCGAACGTCAGCTCACAACGATTGAAGAAGAGTACTCAAGAGTTCCGGTATTTCCTCACTTGCCGCGCTTCTGTCTTAAGCTAATTATAAATAAGTCAATATCGCTTGCAGACTTCGAAGCACTCCCAGGCTATCTTCGAGCGGCTAACGGTGATCCCTTGTATAGAAAACACGAAACCGGTCGCCTTTACGCCTTAAAGAGTTTTACTAAGCGCAGCAAAAAGTCATCGTCAGAGATGGACGTTCTGGAAATCCTCATGGATATAAAAGCCTCATTTCTTCCCCGAATTCACTGCTCTTTTTGGAATGAAGATTCTCTCTACATGGCTATGGTATATAACATCTACTTCCTCTGTGAAATGATTCATCTTCAGACAGGAATACTATTCTCGAGAAACAATCAAAGAAATCGTCAGTTACGAAGGCGCTTTGAAACCTGAACGCGTTCTTTTTTTTGCATGCGAAATTGTGAGTCAATCATTCTATGACATACTTGCTGATATCTACTTTCAAGTTCCACAGCTTCAGGCCTTGACAGTTCTTCATGCAGCTGGCATCATCCATCGTGATCTACGACCAGAAAACATCATCGTCGACAATGCTGGCCATGTCGTTGTTGAAGGATTCGAATCTTCTGATATCCTTCCTTACTCAGGTCAAACTCGTGACCTTACCTTTTGCACGACCCCACCAGGAACGCTTTCCACGTTTTCCGCCCCCGAACTCTTATTGGGCTGGTCGCACGATTATCTTGTAGATACGTGGGGATTTGGAATGTTGTTGCTGTTCATGTCCTCGGGAAAAGTGTGTTCTTGTACTGTACTTTCTCTTTATATACGTGCTAACGCGTCACTCTAGTATATACTTGGCCACTCTGAGGTTTCCCCCATCGACTGGAAGAAGATGATTGTTTATAGCCCCATCGTACTACCTCTTCTCCTCGAGACTGCTGCCCATGATTTAATTTCCAAGGTCCGCATCATTCAGCCATAGAAATTCCTTGTTCACCTACGGTTTAGTGCCTTGAACGGAATACCACGGCACGTCTAAGCCTTCTGCTTATAAAAAAACACAATTACTTCTCTGCGGTGTAGGCGCCTCTCACATGAACGTTTCCCGTGCTGATTATCTTGCTAGAGATTGGAAAAAGGTGGCAGCTAAACGAATCAGAGGTCTGAGTTCACGTAACGTTGCACTCTTTATTCATATTTCTCTTTCAGTTCCTTGCTCTTTGTATGCGCCCATAGATGAAACCCGCAGTCAAATCCGATCTCGCCTCGACAAAGTGGTCTCCTCGCTACCGAGAACGCGCAGCCGGCGTTTTCGTTCAAGGTTCAACGTTGGAAGTTCTGAACATGGCCTCAAGACCACACTTGTTAGCAGTGAAAATCTTCAAGCCCCACCCAACGTAACTTGTGTAGCTTTGCTCGACGATCTCCGCGATACAACAGGAACAATGATTCTCCACCCCGACCCTGACTCTGACCCTCCGATCCATAGCTCTTTGACTCTAGGCAATGCCGTACAAGAGCCGCTCAAATTCGGTATGACTTCTCAGGATCGTTTAAACTCGTTTTGGGAATCTCTGGATACGGATCAAGGACTGGCATCGTCAGAATCTAGTGATCCTCCGGTCCCGTTTCATCGACCTCGCAAGCTTCGCAAATGCCGCTCTTCAATCTACCCTCAGAATCGAGTCTCTGTCATTAGCTCTTTATCGCTCCAGAACCTGACTAAACTTTGCAAAATTGGCCGATCAACTCCATCCCTTCCTCGATCTTCTCCTGTTCTTGACTTGCCTGAAGGAATTAAACAGATCGGAGGCGGAATAGGTTTTAAGTATGACGTTCCAACCGCAACACGGTCAAAGGTTTCTCTTTGTACGAATACTCCTCAAACTTGTCGTGGATTCTTCAACGGGAGACTACACAGCCTTGGGTTTGGACTTTGGCGCTCACCTACTGCAATTGCAAAAGCGAAGACAAAACGTGCCCTCAAGGACCTCCTAAAATCTGCAAGAGAAGACGAACCACGGGCATTTCCAACAGAATTCAGAGGATCGAATTGGAGTCTTGTAATGCCTGCTTCTCAAGAATCGCGCATGTCTACTAGTACTGAATCGGCTGTACATTCACCAATCTCGGAATTTGCGCCCCTTACGACTGCAACTCTGGATTGTGCTAACGTCGTTGTGACATTGGCGGAGGAAGAGAACTCAGAGGAAAACTTCGAGAACAGGGTCAGCAATGCACTGATGACGTTAAGGCTGGTCGCGTCTTCAGAAGCCAAGAAAAAGGTTTAACGTTCAACATTTGGGATCGAATCTTTCTCGTGTTTGTCTTATAATAATCGTTTTGTGTCTGTTCCTTGTGTGTCCAACATGACAATCAATTAAATTGTTCACTACGTACACACGATATCCTGAGGTTGGTGTAAGTCATCGTATCAATGCATAGAGACGATCCGCTGTGGGTCATTCACGAGCTGAAGGAAGATGTTGGAATGTAAAGTACGATATGTATTAGTAAAATAATATATAATGCAAAGTTAAATAGCCAAACTAAGGTTGGTATATCTGAAATAGGCGCAAGAAAATGCTGCTTGGCGCATGCGGCGTCGTGCAATTCAGGTCATGCGTCAAAATACGTCCCCTCCGTATACGTCCCTTCTCAAGAACGCCATTTTTTACTGCATCTATGAATCGTTAAGCTTCTAAGGTTTGCCACCCTCTTCCCTTATATTCTCGTCACAGCAAAAAAACGCGATTAAGATCCGGCCTGATGTCAGACTATAAAACGTCGGCATTCCATTGTCAGCCTCTTCATTCTCTTTCTCACCAACGCTGGTCGTCTCCTTTTTATTTTTACTTCTTTCTCTATTTTTCCTTGGCCTTGAAGGTCGAACATTCTTTATTGTCCGCTCATTCTACGATACTTTCTTTTCTCACATCGTTCAGAGTTTCTTGTCCTTTCCCAACAACTGTCCCCTTTTCATCTTTCGGTCCTGGTCGACATGTCTGACGTCATCTGGTATCAACCCACATATGGCTCTACCTACCATCCTGGCCAGCAGATCGCTGTTAGTTTCAGACCCACGGAGTCGAGCTGTGATGCGTCGTTCCGGCTATGTACGTCCAATGACATATCCGCACCTCCGCGTCGCAGGGAAGATCCTGCATTAGCTCGGCGAGCTTGTGGAACGTCGACCTGGCCTTTAATCACCAAACAAAAGAATGGAACCTGCACGACAATGCTGTAAGTACATGCAAGGACCCCTGCAATTCATGTTGACAGCTTTGTCCAGCGATCCTCCGCCTGTCCAAAAAGAGCAGACTTTTGTCCTTCAAATGCAAACCAGGTCGGGCTTAGTATCGGGATCGCCGTACTTTACTTTGGCCTGTGAGTATACCATCTCTCAGACAATGTAACTCTTCTGACGCCCCAAACGTTAGCCTCCAGAAAACTGTCAGCTCCACCGGATACGAATGGGAACTCCGATGCTTCTCCGGCGCCACCAAGTGCTGGGGCCTCCGCAAACATGCCATACTCTTCTAAAAGCAATCCCATGGGCGACCAGATAGACCTTCCAGTTTCATCCTCCAGCACAGACACACCCTTTCCACGCAATTATAATGGTCTATCCGCGCGAGACGCTGCCTCCGGCTCCACATTTACGCCTAGCATGTTCTTAAGCACGGGCAACCCTCTCTCTTTTGCCATTCCGCTCGGATTCATCCTATCTATTACGGTCGTTGCAGTAATAGTGGCAGTATGCCACTTCCGCAAGCGCGTAGAGAAACGGACGACTGACGCTGAAAAACTTGCAACTCTGAGCCGGTTTTCGAGCAGATCCAGCATGTACAAGGACCCTCTGGATTACCCGGCTAGCGCGGCGCTTCCTGCGCATGTGTCAGGTCCCGTGCCGCTTTTCATGCCAGTGGATTTGGATAGGCCTTCGGCTCAGGAGACGAGGCGTCCTTCGAGAAAGTCGGTGCCGGTTTCCGCTTCGTACACGAACGTATCTTCGCCAACTCGGGAGTCGACAAAGGTCATCAGGGGATCGAGGCCATTGATAGTGTCGAGGGGGAGTGCAGAGGTTCCTGAAGGCGACGCTATTGGAGTGAATAAGAACGAGGGGAATTCCAGGAAGTGATTGTATTAATGCGAATTTTTTTTCTTTTTGGAAAAACCCAGATATTTGTATTCATCACCAGTGCTTCGCTGCAAAAACGCCTTCTATTGTTCACAGTCTTTGATGGGCAGCTGTATGAAAATGCAGTCGCTCTATTGAGAAAGAGCGCAGTTGGAAAACTACTTGCACGATTGGCATCGCTTAATGAAATGTTTCGGTCTTACAAAGTGTACTGTGACCATAGAAATTATCTTGTCCACAGATAACTATGCTTCATATAACAAGGAGTGAGACGTGCAGTCCTGTGTTAGTTTCATCGTTATCGTGAGCTGCTAGAGGGGAAAGATCCATGATCGCGTCGCTCCTCGTATCGATGTACTTTTTTGAGAAAAAAATCAGCTTAAAATCCCACGATTCAGTTGCAGAAGACTCACGGTGTGTAGCGGTTCCGTGACTACGTGACCGTAAACCCATATGTTCTTATTTCTTCTGCATCACTTTCCTTAACAACCGCTTGATATTACTTCTATACCAGAACACATGTTGTAGTTAGGTAGCTTCTCGCAATACGAGGACTTACAACAGTTCACACCGCGAGACTCGAACCGTGTGCCCTGACTCTAGCCATAACCGGCAGCCTCACGTCACACGGTGTGTCAGCACGGAACATAATAAGTAGATGTCAGAATAGGTTGACTCTGCTTCGTTTCGATTGGTACGCAAAGCTTCTTTATCAGTTTTGAATTCCGATACTAACCTGTATAGATAAGTAACGTGTCTTATCTTGTGCAGACTTGGAGAAGACTTGACAGGATTTTACGTCTCACGAGTGTGGAACTGGATCTCCCGACGATAACAGGAATGTACTCCAGGCGATAACATAGTACTCATGCCCGCGTATGATGAAGTGGACGACTATCTCACTGAAGCGAGTATTACGATACTTAAGCTCATTACATCATCTAGCATCCTAGTCACTTGTCCTTTCCCTCCACACTATCTTTTATTTTAAGCATGGATTTTGACATCACTCGCTACCAGTCTCCATCCCACAACCACTCGCATACTGACGAGTGGCGGTCTTCACAACAGAGAGATCACTCTCCTATTACTAGTTCTCTCATGCCCAAAGTTCTCAATCCATTGGATAAGAATGTTTCCGTTCAGGAAGCAAGTGTCGTTGCACATGGCATATCTCTGCGACAAGCGGATGATATCAGGTTGGCTGAGTTAGGTTCGCGCTGGTGGTTCCACTTCGTGCGCTCAGGCTCTCATCAATGACAGGATATAAGAGCGAATTTCGACGTGAATTCTCGCTCTTTGAAACTATCGCATTCGCGTTTTCCATCATGGCCCTCATCGCGTCTGTGTCGTCAACCATGGAATTTGGACTTATCAATGGTGGTCACGTTGGCCTGGTCTTTGGATGGGTGATCCCAAGTGTCTTTGTGATGACGGTTGCGCTCTCATTGGCTGAATTGACATCGTCCATGCCGTACGTTTGCATGGATAATATCAACTTGAGGTTGAACTTAACTCTTTCTGAACTAATTAAGCACGAGTGCAGGTCTTTATTACTTCTCTTCAAAGCTTGCACCACCAGAGTATGCTCCATTGGCGAGTTGGATCACAGGTACGAGGAACTGTCAACCCATGGTGTCATCTATATCGGCTGAAACTTGATTCTCCATCTCCGAGGTTGGGCTAACATTACCGGACAAATTGCTTTAATGTGCTCTATAGATTTCAACTGTGCTCAGATGATTACTTCAGCAATCAGTGTTGCTTCTGAGGGTGCAACAAATCTGTCATCAGGAGCCACTTACGGAATTTTACTTGCCATCTTGGTTTCACATGGTATTATTTGTTCAGCTGCAACTTCAATATTGGCGAGGCTGAACTTATACTACGTTGTTGTAAATGGTTATTATTTTTACCTTCGAATAAGCTTGAGTCTCATTCCAGCTCCGTATTGCAGTTGGAACAACAATTGCGGCTATAGTTGCTTTGCTGGTCATGTCTGAGGAAAAAGTCTCTACCAAAGATGCTTTTACTTTGTTTGAAAATCATTCAGGATGGGCAAATGGTGAGTCCTTCTTCATGTACCTCAGGATCCCGATTCATTCTGAAATAGATGGCTGGGCATTCATTCTTGCTTTCACAGCACCAATGTGGTGTTTGACTGGTTGTGGGAGGCATTCTTATATCTGCTGGACGACATGGTAACTCATCACCCTTGTTGAAGATGACTCGGCCGCACACATATCTGAAGAGACTGCTGGCGCAAGTAAAACTGCACCAATTGCTATTCTCGCAAGTTAAATGATCAATATCTAATCCACACATTCTGACTCCTTTCGACCAGGTCGGTGTTGGAGCCACCGCTACTTTAGGTTGGATCCTGTTGATTGTTATCAGCTTTGTTATTCCTTCGACTACCAATGTTCTCAAAACGGAACTTTCATTGCCAATGGCACAAGTCTTGCTTGATGTTTTGGGCAAAAGGGGAATGCTTGCCATCTGGTCCTTTACCACTGTTGTTCAGGTTAGGATTGCCCATTAAGATCTCACAGCTCGCATTTATCAATTTGGATCTGGCTCGCTCATGGTATTTAGTATTTCTCAGGTGCTGCGCAAGGTGTAGATGCCTCTCGAGCGGCGTTTGCTTTTGCTAGGTATAAAGTAAAAGATGCTTGATTCTTAGCAAGCCTTGACAAACTATCGCTAGAGACAATGCCCTTCCTGGATCAAAATGGTGGAAAGCAATAAACCCTCACACACAAACACCAGTCAATGCTGTTTGGCTTGTAATGGCTGTATCCGCAATATGTGGATTGTTAGGATTCTCCACCGCAGTTTTAACATCTCTTGCAGGGTAAGTGATAAAACTGGGTAAAATTGTCTCTGATAACATAGTTTCTAGGGCGTCTGTCATTGGATTATATACTTCCTATGCCACACCAATCTTCCTGCGGATCACGTCAGGACGGAACAAATTTGTCCCTGGCTCCTTCAGCTGTAAGCTGATTCAATATTCATATGATTGTTTTGATTTTTGTTAACAAAAACAAATAGTAGGACCATGGTCAACACCAGTCGGAATCATTGCTATTGCTTGGGTTTCATTCATAATTGTCCTTCTATTCTTTCCTCCTGGAAAAAATCCTAAAGCACAAGATATGAGTATGTATTTTTTTTGCTCTTAAATATTTTTATTCAAATGTTTTGCAGATTATGCTATTGTGATTATTATGACTGTATCTATTTTTTCTGGTATTACTTGGGTTACTTCAGCACATAAATGGTTTCAAGGGCCTATCAGAAACATTGATGTTGGTTTGAAAAAGGTAGTTCATGGTGCAGAAAGTCAATTGACAAGTGAAGTCCATGAGGTACATGGTCCAGGTAATAGCTTGTCATTTGCATAGCTAATTTGTATAGTATTATTTGATGTCATTGTAGCTTGTAAATAAACCTTCATCTGATATAGGTGTCAGAAAGCTGGTGGCTTGCTCTTCTCCTGATTTAATTATTTAATAAAATCAAAATTTTATTTTTATAAATCAATAAAAGAATTAGTTCAATGATTATGTAAAAACACAAAAAAAAACCTGAGTAGAACAGAGCTTTAGGTGCTACAGTGCTTCTTCTTCAAATAAGTCAGCTATATTTGATATGGAGAGGTCTTTCTTTAACAAATCAAGAATATATTGGAGTGACCTACTGTTAGAACTTGACCAATCTTGCTTATAGCCAGTCACTAGTTAAGTTAATTCCTCAGAACATGTCAACAAACTACATTGATGAATGCTCTAGGTATTGATAGTTAATAAATATATGCACATGTATGTAAGTATCAGAGAAGATGTACCCTCAAAACATGTCAATGAACTGAGAGTACTGAATATCCATAGAGGGATTAATATATGTACATATAGAACAAAGCAGTCTTTGGCAAAGCAGTCAGTGGCTATTGGCCCTGGTGTCATGGCTGTGGTACCAAGTATTAAGAAGACTGAGGAGCAGGGATGGTGTATATCTATATTTGAAAAAATAAGGTTTTAGCAAATAAAAGTGATCAAGGAAGTAGTGTAATATACTGAGCATCTGAAAGAAGCAACTTTCTTCAATGCAGTAACTGACCAATGCTGGAATGTTGCATTTGTCTAACAAGGGGGAGCATTGGAACAAATTTTACCACAAGCCTTAAATATATCCTTTATTACATGTTTTCTTTTTGTTTTTTGACACATCCCTCTTTTGTTCTCTTTATTGACTCTGTCTATAGTCATTTCTTCCTATTATCACCTGTCAAATATATTTTGTATCTCTACATTAACTACCTTAGCCATGTACAAACACCTTAAACATGTACAAACACCATAGACATGTACAAACACCTTAGACATATACAAACATACTCTGAAGTGAGCTATTCTTCTACACTTAATTCATACTTTCATACTGTTAAAATAACAAACATGACTCTATCCATTGTTGGTCCACAAACCAATGTTACTGTTGATGTGCCCAAAATTTAGCTAAATGCAGTATGGGTAGGCTACATTTAATCTTGTTTTGCACTGAGCTTACAGAATGTGGAGGGAGTCCTAGACAAGTCCCAGTTACTTGGTATTGAAATTAGGAGTTGGTGGTAAGGTTGACAGAAAATGTTGCCACCAGTAATGGCAGGCAGTAAGAAGTTTAGAGAAAATGACAAAGAGAAATGGTAAGCTTATGAAGCTTCTAAAACTTAGCCATAGTTGCTAAGTGCACAAGTCAATAATGTGAGGCAGCAAACATTGGTGCTAGTAACAATAGTATACCTGTATGGTATCATAGGATAAAATCAACAAAAAGTGGCATTAAGAACTTAGCACTAGAAGTGAGACAATAATGCTAATTTGCTCAGTGGCTCTGACAAGCTTAAGAGATCTGAACTCTGGGGAGAACTGAAGGAGGATTCAAGTTGATGATAGCTACTGATAAAAGGTAAAGTATGTATAATAAGTAAAGGTGGCAACTTTGTAAAGAGTTGGCAATGACTCTAATAGTCACTGCTAATGGAAAAAAATGAAAAATATTGCTGGCTGCAATCTACTCAGAGTGCAGAATCAAGATGTGAGGATAATCACATAATATTTGGTGAAAAAAACAGAGTGCTGATCAAAGTTTAAAAGGAGATGGCACATGCAAACAGAGGGCATGATTTATCACATGACTGGTATGTGTCAAGTTTGGGCCAAAGTAGAAGCATATATTGTGTAAAGAGAAGCTAGCAAGCCAAAGGTGTCTGTGATCTACTGTAGAGCAGGTAGCAAGACTATCTAGCATGTACAGATTATCATGTAACTTTGACGTGTTATGCTAGGTGGTATGGAGAGAGTGATAGTGCATGGAAGAATGTCAATAGAGTAACTGCTGAAGTCTTGCTACTGCTATTTGATGCTAATTGGTGTGTAAATGCAGTGAGCCAGACTGGGGGCTCATCAGCATTACTCATGTGCTTACCATGTCATACACTGCTACTGCACTTCCCAATACTTTGCCAACCATCATGCCTAAGCTTGACCTTATGAGCTCGAACTGGGCTATCTTTTCACTTCATTTTAAGAATGCTGTTGCTGCAAAGAGTTATTGAGGCCATTTTGATGGCACTTTTGTATGCTTTGTATTTAGTACCAGTCCTGCTGCAGCTGCCACTTCTAGCACTAAGAATACAACTATTGAACCTATGCAGACAGCACCTGTTGATCAGACTCACCCTACTTTTGTTGCCCAATTAGATAAGGATAAGTTGATAGTAATTTAATTGTTGATGCAAAAATTACCTGATTCTCTCAGGGGACTACTATTTCACATTTATTTCTTGTCTATTTCTTCACTCTTTCTCCACCCATTTCACATCTATTTCATCACTTCTCAGCCTTGCTGTCAGGTTCCGCTGACTATGGGGGCTTCCAACTGCAAGCGGGTCCTTACTAGGCAGACTCAATGTCTGAAGGTACAGCTCTGGACAGAGGGTGGTGATGTGCCCAAAATTTAGCTAGATGCTGTCTTAGTAAGCTGCACTTAGCCTTGTTTCGCGTTGGGCTCGCGAAGTGTAGAGGGAGTCCCGGGCAGGTCCCAGTTACTCGATCCTAGAAAGTGATGTAAGGTGGCAAGGATGTTGCCGTCGGTTGATGGCAGGCAGTAAGAGTTCAAGGAGTACGGGAGATGGTGCGTAATAAGCTTACGAAGCTTCGAATCTTTAATGTTGGCGCTAAGAGGCAGCAAGCGTTGGCGCTAACGACAGAGGTGTACTTGTATAGTACCGTTCAAGACGTGGAACAAAGGCCGCACGGAGAACCTTTGTTGGAGATGGAGAAAGGCAGAGTCACTAATTGCTTAGCGCCTCGAGCGAGCTCTTAGAGATCTGGACTTTGGCGTGAAGGTGCTGGGTGCAATTCGATGATTCTCTACTGACAAATGGTAAGGTATTTATAGTAAGTAATGGCGGCGACTTAGTGAAGGGTC